>JAQFYB010001291.1:0-34551 GCA_034694085.1 Pogonognathellus longicornis
TGTCAAAAATAAATCCAAAAGTAAATGTAAAAGTAAAAGTAAATATAAAAGTTTGGAAAACGCAATCTGTATATTGTGTAGGCATTTATTAACATTACTATAATGTACTAAATAATTAAAGTTTACGAATGAAATGTTATGTAGGTGCATTTCAATTTTTCAATATACATACGAAGTAAATAGGTTGGTTAAAATAAAACCATCCATATTCTCTGTATTGAGTTGGAGACTGTAAGAGTCCTGTATTAAAGGCAGAGGCCTATATCAAAATGAATGATTTAATGGAATTAATTGATGAATTAAAGCGATGAAATATTTACCACGAGCAGAAAATAGAGAACGTAGGATACTGGAGCGTAGTACTGAAAGAATTTATTCAGTTTTACATGGCTTTCTTTTATATGGGTCTGGGTGGTCGGGGTCTGAGTGATCATAGTTTCGCTACTATTTATATTTCTTACTCTATTAGCGACCGATTCAGAGACTTTCATACTACATTGAATCGTCTAGAGATGCTTTGGAAGAATTAATTGCAAAAGGGGCACACATCCAAGTCATACAAGACACGAGATCGATTTCAATGAAGGATTGATGAATATCGATGAAAACGCAAACTTCGGTTTTTAATTCACAAAATCTTGTTTACATCTTTTTCTCGCTTTTGCAAGCATGGTTACCTTCCCATTGGCCCCGTAACTACAAAATGTTATGCAAGGTCAGCAATAATGACACGACAATTTTATTTATAGTAGGATGTCCGCTACACAAATACCAGTTTAGAGATATTTTATGTGTGCGATTTTATTTATAAGTATTGAAATATAAACATCGTCTAATAGCGAATGAAAGCAAATAAAACAGAAAATGAAGTGTAAAAAGCAGCCAAAATCATGGGACCATTTATTTGTATAAATATATTTTTTTATTATTTTATTCTCATGCAATTCGTCATTCTCAAAGATCAGGGAGGGCGAAAATGTTGATACGTTTTCGCTAGTGGAATATTAAAAATTTAAAAACAGAATGCTATTTTCAGTACAATATAATTCCCATTCGCACACAACACACTACTTATTATTTACAAAAGTTGGGATGATAGCGTTCTTGAAGAATAAAATAAGCTTTCTGACAGCGACTTCGTTCTAATGGCAAAATTGGTAAAGAACAACTTTGCCAAATGAAAACATTTTCTCTTGTTTGGAAAACATTTCGAAAAAAATCGGGTCCAACTGCCCCTTTGGCAGAGCCACAACTAATTTTTATAATTAATTCGATCAAGTTGGTAGGATATCTACCCTCATTGTTAGGCAATTGAATTGAGTCTCCGAAATTATAGCCTTCCATTGTCTTTTCATTTGTTACAGCCAAATCCCAATAGTCTGCTTCGTTTTCCCCCAATAGTATGTAAGGCATTTGGGGAAAATCGGTATATTGTCTAACTAAGTCTATGATTAAATTGTACTTTCCCTGTGTATTTATTTTCTCAGATTTCTTTGCATTCATAAAACGGGTTAATAAAATAATTACATTGCAAGAATTTTTGTCAAATAATCTACGATTCAGTAAATTAATCCCTTTGAGACATTTAATGAAGGATGAATTAGGATTTCTTAACTTAGGATCGTCGTATCTAGCAACAATTACTACTACATGGGGTATTCGACTTTGCAGTTCGTGGTCTGTGTCAAAATATTTTTTCAATGTTGCTAGTATTTGAGAGTCCCATTGTAATTTGTTGGCAGCCCCTAATCCAGGAGTGTCAATTATTCGTAGATTTCTACCATCAGGAAAATGTGTCATAAACTCTAAAATCGAAGTTGTTCCTTCCTCTTTTCCTTCCACGGGAGATACTTCTCGTTGGCCTAAAAGGGTATTTATCTGTAAATACACAAGAGATATTTTTAAAGCACATTCCTCTGCCTTTATAGAACATTAAAAAATAAGAGCAAAGCAATTCGTGGATTTTTGTTTCAAGTCCCAATAAACATAAATACATTCGCGTTGCAACCTACAGTATACAAAATTGGCAAATGTTACCGTAGTAGACTTTCCTCCTTCATAAGTCCCCATAAATATTAAATTGCCATTGATTGAACTTTGTGTATGCTTTTGTTGTGGAATCAGCGTCCGCTGTGGTCTTTGTGGAGGATTCTTACGGGGTCGGGCTTGCGGAAGAGTTTTATTCATTCTCAATTGCTATATTGGTAGTTTAATATACAGATATATTACACTTTCACCACTATGTTATTACTTTTAAGTTGAATAATACCAATAATAATACATCATTATGACATATATATTAAAAAAAATTATATATAAAAATGCTGAGATGTTATCAAACCAGGAGCTTAATGAATTGGGACAAACAATAAACATTTCAATCTCTTAAGCCCCCTTACTTACCTTTTCGTTGGAGATTGCAAGTTTTAATTAGATTACAATCGAACCAGGATTAACCGTTCATACTCACTAACTTTTTAGTATAATGTCAATAAAATTTTGTCACTTTTGCTATTTTCGTTATAGATACTCCAGAGTGCACATTTAGTTAGTGTTGATAGGAACTACTTCTATATATATGTTTTCCATTCCCGAACTTATTTGTGATTATGATGTTATCGTGTATATAGTATAGTGTATTTATGTATATATATTTCATGTTATATTTATACCTGCATTTACCATTAATGGTTATTAAATGTGTGTAAACTCACACTTCATTCGTCATTGGTCGTAGCATATGGATTTGGTTGGAATACATGATGCCCTTACATAGACATGGACATGACATAACATTGGAAATAAATTGTAGGTAAAAATACTTATCATTTACAGGTCTGTTTGCATTTAAGTGTGAATTCACCACTGGGTCTGCCACATAATATTCGTACAATTTATCTTTCGCCAATGCTTTCACTATTTCACATATTATGTTTAATAATTATATAATATTGTAATTATAATTGCTGAAATATTTTTATTCATGCTGCTGTTGCAATATATATATGAGATTGATGAGACGGAGTTATTACTTAGTAAAACTATTAATCTAATGTTTGAGTATAGACAATTATTGAGTGAAAATAAGTTAGTAAGTTAGTATACGAGACATCAGGGAAGATTAGCGAGTGAAGTACCTACATAGCATTATAGCCATTTGTATGTTTTATGTATGGCCATGCCCTGTATAATTTCATCCAAATGATAATTTTGTTCTCAGCCACTTTGTGAAGTTGCTGAGAACGGAGTGTACAAAAGCATGACATGTATGATTTTATCAACCTAGGGGATGATAATAGAAGCGATAAGAAAGAGCTAGTAATTCTCTATTGACATATGTAAATAGAGAATTATTAAATATTAAAAATTGTAAAACCTGAATCAACAAATCAACATTAACAATTAATTAGATAATTTGAATTTTTAAATTGATAATAAATGTACATGAACTGTAAGTACAGAGTTGCTTCATCATACCATGTATAATTTATACTACTTTTTAACACTGCTTTATTAAAAACGGACTGTTAATTTTAACAGATTAAGTACTATAAACATATTTTCTATTTTACAATAATTTATTAACATCCAATTTCTGCTTGTAGTAAGATGCCAGTATGTAGTAGTTGTAGTAAGATAACCCAGATAGAGATAAATTGAAATTGAAGGACAAACAACGTTCGAGGTTATAAATTATTGACAGATATAATATTTAATGTAATTCAACATGTAAAATGTAAACTTTAACATGAAGACCAAAATTCATCACTACAATTATTTGAAAGTCTGAAGGTGTATTCCACGGTTAATTATTTTCGAGTATGTTTACAGTTTACATAAACCTACCAATGCTGATTATATTATTTAAAGTGGAGAAAGAGATAACAGCAAAAATGTTATGTGGAAATTATACACAATGAGATCATTTTAATTGCACAATTTACGTATAAAGACTTTACGTCATCTAACAAACCTCATACAGCCCAGATTTATTTTATAATTATTGCTTTTGGGTTAAAAACTTTTAAAACTCTGATATAAAAAAATAGGAAAACTCCCTTCCTCTAAAACACAATATTATATTTTGCAAAATATCAAATAAAAAAATAATCAAAATGTTTTTATGAAAAAAGAAATACAATTAAACCTTCAATTCGAGTGCATCTGTCAATTTCTGTGCATATTATATGCAGTAAGATGTGGGGTAACTGGATATCTTTTTAAGAAATTAAGTGGGTTGAATTTGGTTTGATCAATAGCAGTAGAGGTGCGATCGAACAGGTTTTTTCGAGTTCGGTTCAGTTCGGTTTTCATGTACTGTTCGGCTCCGGTTCGGTACACTTATAAAAATAATGTTCGGGTTCGGTTCGGCCAGAAAAAAAGGTTCTTGTTCGGTTCGAGATAGTAGATAGATAGATAGATAGATAGATAGATTGATTTATTCAGGGACGATATAGCTGACGCTTTTACATCCATTGGTTCGAGATAGTATGGTCATATGCTTCACGTATATAAATATTACTCGGAAAATGATAAAATTGATTATAAAACTACATAATAATATTCTGAATAACTGAAGTTTGTTTATTTATTAAAACCAAATAATTAAGATTAAGTTGAGACTCAACAGGTTTTTTCAGTTCAGGTTCGGTACGGTTTGGAAAAACTATTCGAGTTCGGTTCGGTACGGTTTGAACAAACTATTCGAATTCGGTTCGATACGGTTTGAACAAATTTCTGTTCGAGTTCGGTTCGGTACGGTTTGAACAAATTTCTGTTCAAGTTCGGTTCGGTTCGGGATTTGCCCGAAATTCTTGTTGGGTATAAGTGGCCGAACCGAACATGGTTGGTTTAGTCGCACCTTTAATAAAAAGTTGTTTTAGTATGCACTTCGCTACATATTTATCACGAACTGTGTCGACTTTATTTTCTTCAAATAGATCAATGGATTATCTATGCATTTGACTCATCTGTTTATTAATTAATTATGTAAATGACTAGTTGCACACAATTTAGATAGGCAATTTTAATTTCAACCTGTTTGAAGACATATCAACGCGCATATTATGGAGATAATAAATTGAAGACGACAATAAATAGATAAAATACTTGTAGCAATTATTGCATTTACAATAAATACATGAAATGTAGAAGTATCGGAAAATTTAAAAGCATTTTCTGTGGACGATAGATGGGCCAGACTCATCGTATTCTTGTTTGGAAATCCACATTTGTTGGAAGGTGGACAATGAAGCCAAGATGGATCCTCCGATCCATACGGAGTATTTCCTTTCTGGTGGAGCAATGATCTTGATTTTCATGGTGGTTGGAGCCAAAGAAGTGATTTCCTTTTGCATACGGTCAGCAATTCCTGGGTACATGGAAGTACCTCCGGACAAAACGGTGTTGGCGTAGAGGTCCTTACGAATGTCCAAGTCGCACTTCATAATAGAGTTGTAAGTTGTTTCGTGAATACCGGCATTTTCCATTCCCAAGAAAGAAGGTTGGAAAAGAGCTTCGGGGCAACGGAAACGTTCATTTCCGATGGTAATTACTTGACCGTCGGGTAATTCATAGGATTTTTCTAAGGAAGATGAACTAGAGGCGGTTTGCATTTCTTGGTCAAAGTCAAGGGCTACATAACAGAGTTTTTCTTTGATATCTCTGACGATTTCTCTTTCGGCGGTGGTTGTGAAGGTGTAACCACGTTCAGTGAGAATTTTCATAAGGTAATCGGTAAGATCGCGTCCAGCGAGGTCCAAACGGAGGATAGCGTGGGGCAAAGCATAACCTAAGTACGTTCAAAATGAAAATATTTAGTAACCCGTATTTCAACAAATGAATGAAATATATCTATACTTTTGATTGACAGATTTATGGTTAGTAAACCACATCTTAAGATTCTTACCTTCATAAATTGGAACAGTGTGAGAGACACCATCACCAGAATCTAAAACAATACCGGTGGTACGACCGGAGGCATAAAGGGAAAGAACGGCTTGAATAGCGACATACATGGCAGGGGTATTAAAGGTTTCGAACATGATCTGTACATTAAAAAGTATGAATTAGCTACTTATTGTGTGTTGTGTCTGTAAATGAGACAGAATTGGTGAGGAAATGAACTTACTTGAGTCATCTTTTCTCTGTTGGCCTTTGGATTCATTGGAGCTTCAGTAAGGAGGACTGGGTGTTCTTCTGGGGCAACACGCAATTCATTGTAAAAGGTGTGATGCCAGATCTTTTCCATATCATCCCAGTTGGTAACAACTCCGTGTTCAATTGGGTACTTAAGGGTGAGGATTCCTCTTTTGGATTGGGCTTCATCACCGACATATGAGTCCTTTTGGCCCATTCCTACCATAACTCCCTAATTCACAATAAATCCACAATTAAATTGTGTTTCGCGTACAAACTTTCTACACATTTCAGGAGCTTGAGACTTTAAGCAGATATAAGGTTTACTTAGCAGAAAACTTTAATTCAATAAAAAATTCTTTATTTGTTTACTGACCTGATGACGGGGACGTCCAACAATGGACGGGAATACGGCTCTTGGAGCGTCATCCCCAGCGAAACCGGCTTTGCACATACCGGATCCATTGTCAATAACCAAAGCTGCAACTTCGTCGTCACACATTTTGGATTGTTAGTTAAAAATTTGTTTAGTTGGGATAGAACCAAAAGGATTTCGACTCAACGCCTAAAGAAGGAATTACCTCAAGTGAAAGTTCCGAGACATTTTACTCTGCTTTTATAAACGCATAATCTTTGCTGCATCATTAACATTGTATTCATTTCCACTACATTACCTACTCATGCAACATAGGTGCTCATTATCAGTATCTAACAATAGAACAATCGGTTACACGGGTTACATGAAGGAAAATGATAAAATGATGTCCTTATATTTTTTGTGTTTATAAAATTTGTTACACAAGATAGGATGAGGATGTATATGATAGTGAAAATATACGCAGAAGAACCATACAGACGTATTAAATAAATACAAGGTGGACAGACCCAGGTCATTATTAGCCAATTGCTGAGTTCTTTCAGACTTATGACCATATAAGGCAATTCATAAGAGTCAAAGATACAGGCAGCATTTTAGCCAATATCCAATCCAATTCAATTTACCCATGTCCAAGAGATAACGGACCGCTTGATGATAAAAGTTTTAGTAATTGTTTGCGCTCCAAGAAATTTTACTTGCTTCATGTGTGATGTGCCGTTTCAATAAACTGTAGTAAAACTTGTAAGTGTAAGTGTAAGTAAGTAGCGTCTGTTGTTGGGGTGTCTTGAAACACTTTTTGGTGTTTTGGGACAGTTTTTGGATGTGTGAGAAACTTTTTGAGGTGTCTAGTGACACTTTTTGCGACAAATTTTGAGCAATTTTTGATGACTTGTAACACATTTTGGACCATTTTTTAGTGACTTGTGACACATTTGTGACCATTTGGGGTATGTTGGAGTGTAGTAGTTATGTATATAAAGCAGTAGGTATGTACTGTATTTGGCATAGTTCTGTAATACATAATATAATGTTAATAGTGTATTTTGACATTTTGGACCATTTTGGGGACTTCTGACACATTTGTGGCCATTTGGGGTGGACGTTGGGGTGTAATAGATATTATTACCTTCATGTAATAGTATATACAGTGTAGTAGGTATCTATATGGCACAGTGCGATAAGCATATTTTATAGTGTTAATAGTTCAGTAGATACATGTATAGTCCATTCTGGGAAAAGTGCTTGCCAAACCATTTCTGTAAAGTAGCTTCCACTAGTTTCACTACTTAAACGATTCGTCATTGCACACACAGATATAGAGGATTATACAAAAAAGTGATTTGCTGGAATATTTTGATAACTATTTCATACCATACCAAATGCAATCAATACGCAATGTCAGGAGCGTGAATAAGATTATTTATTTGCACCACTCTGTTTTATTTTTATTACAATGTAAATCCTATGCAAATCATTGTCGGTTATATGGAATGAAGCTCAACGAACAGTTCACTGATCACTGATTTGTAAATAATAATATGTAATTGTATTGATGAAATCATGTCAGAATACTGGAGCTTAAGATCACTTCATCATTGTGCAATAGGAAAAATAGTTAGATTAGCTAAATAAGAGAAGTTTGATTCGAGAAGTATTCATTCATATTGACATGGGACGTTTCTTTATGAAGGCTGCGTTCATGATTAAATTTAAGAGATCGGGTATTGCGGTCAATTGTAGCTTACCCGTCCTATGTATTCTGTGTTCTCTCTCATGTAGCTGCAGCGCGGGTGCAGCGAATATTTTTCACCGAATTCTTTCGGTGTATTTTAAAATATGATTCGGTGCTGGTCACAATACCCCAGTGCGAGTGCACATCTGTGTCATGAACGCAGACTTAAGTATTGGTTAACAATGAATTTTTTACGTTTTATTAATGAGGATGTGAATTAAGTAATCAATCAAACAAAGATAAAGACTAAAGTATTATAAATGGAATTTATTGTGGTATTTGGGTACCTTCCATTGATAACAGGTTTTTCCTTGTTTGAACCTATATAAGGTTTTATGTGTAATAATTATGCTGTAAAATGTCGTTAAAAATTACATTAAAATAGAGCTATCATAAATTACAATAATACAATACCATCACAGACTACAGACTTGTCTCATATGAAAAGGGTAGTATATAAGGGAGGTATAATAGTATAGATAAAAACACATTAGGTATAATCATTTTATCCAGACTAAACAAACCTATCTTTATTAAAATCTGTTTCATCTGATAAGCTGCAAATTCTAAAGACATCGTTTATTTGCTTTCTGACGAAGTATTATTTATTCTAGTATAGTCCCGGAATCCTGAATCTTATTCAAAATTCAATGTACGTATTTCACGGTTGAGATTTGAGACACCGCACCGCAATTTGATTATAATAAAATATAGTATTCGGGTTAAGGTGATCAATATTAAGCTACATTAGGTCAGTTTTGCATTTTCAATTAATGTATGTAAGCCAAGGTCGAAATTAACGGACGCTGAAGGTATTATGTTTATCACTGAATTGACGGGCATAATATGTACATGAACACAACACATAAACTGATAATAGTCAATCGGCAAATATAGTACAGCAGCTTTTTGACAATATTTCAATAACCCAGTAAGATGTTCCATGACAGTCAAACAATAGAAACTCTTTTTAATTAAAAATTATTAACATTCATATTCTGATTTTATTTGCTCATCTCGCTTTTCATTCACATAACAGAACACAATCACACAATGTTTCTCGTAATTTTTATTGAGTCAATGGCGCTTTCTGTGTAATGTTGAATTACAAGATAATTTAAATTAGTTTAAATGTTGGGCTGAGACACTCATTGTATATGTATTCATGATTCATAATCATTCAAGAGTTATCTATTTTTGATTGTTCCTTCCATTTTCACCATAAATGGCAATCCATTCATAATTATGTGGAAAGGAAACTGTTCACAAAAAATAACCAAAGCATGCGCGTAGCAAGGGGGTGCACGTGCACCCCCGAGAACAAATTACAGTGGTCATAAAAATATAAAAAATCGGCAAAATGTTTGAGCTACTGCCCGAATTTGATGCATTTTGCTTTGCTTTGGAGACATATCTACATTGACTCTAATTTCTCTTGTTAGGCGTGATTAAAGACTCGTCATTTGTACTTCATATATAGAGATTTTCTCTTTGCAGATTATAGTGCACAAAAATCTTATTCCATTCTAGTAAACCAGTAACAGTAGTATGCTTATGGTATGGTACTATGAATCTCCAATATATTAAACTAATAAATAAGATACAGGATGAAAAAATAACCTTTTATGGTGGGTGGGTGTGAGCGAATAGTGAGTTACAAAACAAGATGTCGATATGTCGTTAAAGGAATAATTTTACATGAACTAATTAATTGTAACCGTAATTAATTATGCATCAATGCATCATGGACGCAAACATGCCATCATAAAATTGATTCAATTGTCAGAATATTTTTTAAAACATTTAAAAATATATAGCTTTCTTACATTTAATAATTCTATGTAGTTCTTTGTACAATAATAATACAAATTAACGCAGAATGGTTAGTAGAAAATATCATAAATCTGTTGTCTGTTAATGCAGAGGCAGATCAATATTGGTTTGCATAAATACATTTGGAGAGAAACTTAGCAATATTAATACAGATAGTACGCTCTAAATCAAATTACCTATAATACAAATATGTATGTATTAGTATTGGTAGAGCTGTCACAGTGTATTGTGGTCTGTTACTGTTACGAAGGTATACCAAAACAAATTATATATAACAACCACAACCAGTATAATAATATACACCAGTATGCTGTGTGCGTGCAATCTGCAATCTACGAGTATTTGTTAGAGAAAATATATTAATAATTACCTGCTATACTACACTAATGTTACAGCTAAAACTTTATAGAGCAAGTAATTAATTGTATTGGTGGAGTAGCATAATATAATATGGTGTTATTTCTTTTAATTAACTCCATAAGGAATATGTAGTAACAGAATTAATTATAGCTTTACGAACAGCTTTAATTGCCACACCATCAAATTAGCCACTTCAAATTCATTCATACGTGTATTAATGTGATTTCACTCCTAAAATACATTTATAGTTCATAGCGAGTTTAGTTAAAATCTACAATACAATGCTTGTATTATGGTGCAGTTCAATGTACATACATAGACCGTAAGATCCACCAACGGCAAGCTTTATAAACATTGAACCTAAATATTAAATTATTATACCTACTATACTAGATACATACCTTTATACAGATACAATAATATACAATATTAATATACCCACAACCTGTAATGTAATGTATCAATGTATGAAATAGAATGACATTTATGGGATTATGGGAAGGATATAATATGAAACATTATGAACTGTGAGCTTTATGATAAATTGATGACCCATCCTAGGACATTTATTATGCTACTTCATTATAATACTACTACTAAGAAACGCCTTAATCGTATTATTTTGTTCATACCTATTTATACTTGTTTGTACCACATAAATCCAATGTTTGTCTGTGTTTGTGTAGCTGTTGATAACTGGAGCTTGCATTTGTAAAGATAGGATATAATATTTTGCTATAGTTTGTCAACCCACAGCCTAGCTATTACTATACACTATTTTAACGTAATTTCCTCCCCAGCTACTTATATTTGTACAGCAGTGGATTTGTATTAGGAAACTATGCTGAAAATATACAATTATGGAATTATATATTCAGTTTGAGGCTCAACAATTATGTTATGATATATGATACTATTCCGTAATTGCTAAGTTTATTAGGCTAATGCATGGATAAATAATATTTTATGTAATTCACCAAAGCATAATTGGTTTGACTATCTCCACACACAGCATGTCTTATTATAGTGGCATGTCTCCCTGTGTACATAGAGGAAGTGCCAACAAAATACAATTATTGAGTTGAATTTACATATTTATAATGCAAGCTTGTTATTATTGAACAGGTGTCTGTATATAGTTTCTTACGATTTACTACTTATGACAAGGTCGTTGCAAGATGTGCTAAGGCAAGGCAAGGTCGACGAGATGTTATGAAATACATTATGAGACTGTATCCGTAAAAAATGGGTTAAAACAGATTGAAAAATATACACAATTATTATTATTTATGTTTACATTTTGTGACGTGTTTACTAAAGCTTTAATTTTCAAAAATGTATGATAGATTAGTAGTTAAAGTTAAACAAGATTAAGTAGACTCATATTATATTCCTTGTTTATATTTTATACAGTTATAATTTTGTATCATTTTACATCAATGAATTAGTAACAGTAAAACAATAGTAATAGTAAGTAGCGAATTTGTAAACTATATTATAAAATTACTACTTCTTTGTTTCGTAGTATACGAAGCTTCTACCACCACGCATAAATACCATAACGTATATTATAAAATACAGTGCAGTGTGCGTTAGTGGATCCTCCAGTTTCCAATATGTAGTGAAAGCTGCTGGCACCACTGACATCACAAAATGGGGAAGTTGGCATCACAGCATCACTTTTACTCAAACTGGGACATTGCATTACAGCATCAGCAATTTAGAAGTGGCATCACAGCAAAATAAAATCAGGAAAATATAATATAGAAGTTGGCATCACAGGAAAATAAATTATAGAAGTTGGCATCACATCATCATGATCACAATGATTGGAAGTTAGCACTACTTGCATCACTATTGCACCTATCTTGGAAATTGGCATCACAGCATAACACATTGGAATATGGCATTAACGTGTCAAAAAATATAAACGTTGGCATTGCCGTGTCAAAAAATATAGACATTGGGATCACCGTGTCCAAAAATATGGAAGTTGACACATAATAGAATCTGAAATAATGGAATCACACACATCACATAGTATATTAATATCCAGTGGGAATCCACGGGAATCAACGAAAAATCCATGCGATTTTAGTGGAATCTTTTTGTCTTCTGGAGTGGGTCTGGAGATGTCTGGGTGTGTCCAATAAGTGTATTTTACCTTTTTCTGAAATAAACCTTTCTAGATTACCTCAATTCATTCACGGGCACGATACTAGTATATTTTATAATTACGGTATTATATAAAAACCTAGTATATATTTAACATTAGCAATTACCTGAATTTTAGCCCGCAAGCTTAAAACATAATACTTATTTTCTAGAAATAACAAGTTTTGCAAAATAGATAAAAATTAAAAACTAATAAAATATTTTCGAAGCTAAATATAATATTCGCCAGAAATGCATGTCACATGAAGCCAAACATGAAGCATACATACGATAAGACATGTTTCAAACTAAATCTAAAAATAATTATTTATTATATTTATGCTGATTAAGAATTATTGTACGTGTATTCTGTATATGCATTAGTACCTATTTACCTATACATAAAAATAGTCATGCATACCTTAATTATTAATGTCTTAATCTTATCTCAAGGTTTTTTTAACATACCTAAAAATAGTTAAGGTAGCATAATATAGAGTAATGTAATATTTATTAGTTTTTTAACATTGGGTTTTAGTGCTTGAATTCGAATTCTGTGTATAAGACATAAACTTTTTTGACGTTAGTAGGAGGAAATGGACATGGATAAAAAAATAAATGGGTTGTTTTGTGAGTTGAGCTTGAGACTGATTGTGCTAGAATATTATTTTATGTGTGTTTTAAAGCTTTGGCTTTGCCTTGTAAAAAAGTTATAGGAAATTGTGGTGTTTGTAAGAAAGAATATTTGTATTTATTTGAATCTGTTGTTGTAAAGGGAGGAGGAAGAGGCTTGAAAGAATGAAGCTCTAAAGGCAAAAGGCAACTAAAGCAAAAAGGCTTTACAAAGCTTGGGCTCTACAGACAGGATTTCAACGCAAACGAAAAGACCTCGAGAATCGAATAGAAAGAGAATACAAATACATGGACATGAGGAGCTCAGAAGCAGCTATGTCTTTTATTTCAGAGCGGTCTCTGTATTTGAAAGTCAGTGTCCGCTTTCAAAGTTCGAAGAGAAAGCAGAGCACAAAGTTTCAAACTTCAAATGCACTCCCATTTCTCTTCCTCCACAACAACAACAAACTCCCAAAACAACTCCATCAATCCCCTCAAAAACACAAATATTTCAAATATAAACACAAATCACAATTGTCTAATTGTTCTTCTAATTGCAATTACGTTTTCCCAAGATGACACATTTATTCTAACACACAAACTCCTACTCCTTCGAAATTCATCAACTTCAACATTCAGTTCAATATCTTGTCCTTGTACAAACACAAACAACAAAGGAAGTCCTCCAGTCAGTTTTGTTGTATGTAGGTACTGCTGTTCAATATTCAAAACAAACAAACAGCGCATTTAAAATCCAACGCTGGACGCTGCGTTTCGAAATATATAAACGCTTGCTGGAGTGCTGTCTTTAGTTTAGAAATTTAATTGAGGGCTGATTTCTGAGTTGATTGAGTCATTGGTCAACTGTGTGACTCATTGGTATTTCGAGTGAAGAAATTCAATATTTTCCTCTTAGATATAAACGTACGTGTTTTTGTAGCAGTTTTGAAATATTTAAACACTTTAATTTAATTATAGGAGAACGTATTACATTGTAAGGAAACTTCTTTACGTATTATTTTTGTATTTAATATTAGCTACGACTGTTTATTATTTAATTATACACATTTATTTTATATATTTCCGTCTGTGTCTGTCTGTATGTTGTATGTGGAAATTCAAATTTATTTGACAGCAAAATTGTAAAGTAGTTGACAAATTTTCTTTTTGGATCAGTCAGTGCTTAAAATAGGGGATTTACAGTTAAATTACAATTGTATCTCTAAGTCTTAGAATTAACATCTGTGTTCACAATGAGTGCGTCAGTAAGTGCAAAAAACGAAACTCAAGTCTTAGACTTGTATGGAATGTATGATGATGATTACGAGGATGAAGCGGCTCCAGCACAGTCAGAAGAGTACAGCGAAGCAGGTGGTGGTGAAACTAATAATGATGAAGTGGATGAGGAATACAGTTATGATAATTACTTAAACTATGGTAAGTGAACTCTGTGAACTCGGATTATTTATTTAATTAAGTGAATGAATGTATGACTTAAAGGACAATTAAGAACGTTTATGGATGAGTTTATGCAAAGTTCATTTCTGGCAGTATCTAATTCTAATTTGGTGCATCGTATTTATTTTTGCAGAGGATGAAGATGGTGAAGCTCCCTCCACTAGCCAAAACTCAGCACAAGACGATGTTGACGACTCTGATGATTTCGGGATCAAGATAGTTAGTGCAGCGTCCATTATGGAGAGTGAGGAGAACGATAACGACGATAGTGAACATGAGTATGGGTACGAAGAAGATGATGACAATTGTTCCTTAGGAGGTAATTGAATTTCTTGTTTACTTCACCGAATATCATTGTTTTATGCACATTCTATATCATTCCATATCTTTGATGTCCTATTGAAACGAGTTTTTAATAATTTTCGAATTATTTTTGGTCAATTTAGACGATGAAAATTACCGATTTCTGATACCAGATGTAGAGATTGAAGAAGTTGAATCAGACCATGAAGAAATATTCCAGCCTACCACTTTTAAACCAGCAAAAATGCAACGACAAACAATAATGCCTTCAATGGCCAACTATTACAAAACACTATTGCCAGTTGCTGAGACTGACGCGTCGAAACCAAATATTCTGTCTAGAAAACTTGGATTTAAAAGTAATTTTATGCCTGGTAAGTTATTTCATTTGTTTTAACAATGTGTCCTTAAAGTTCATTTTGCTGTACCGCTAGTCGCCACATTTACAAATAAATACCTTAATAAAAATAAATAATGCTAACTATACTTTTTTTTTAATTTTCAATGTCAATGTAGCAGCGACTAAGATGCCACCACCTCCGCCTTTATTACGACGCCCAAGTGTAGCCGCTGGTCAGCCGCGTCAAAGTCAACAGCCTCAGAGACCGGCTCCTGTGACTCTGTCTTTGGAGGAAATTCTACGAAGTTCTAAGCCAATGCCAAGGCTGCAACCGAAATTAGGATCCTCATCACAATCCAAAGTAACCTTATACCCAAAAGTAGGGCCTACTGGCAAAATAGCTATAGAAAGGCTACCATCTGTCGTCAATAGTAAAGTTCAACAAAAAAATAGTTTTCAGAACCAGAACCGATTAATAATTAATTCCAAGAATAACAAAAGTGGTGACAGTAGTGCTGAGCAACATCCTTTACTTGGAGCACGGATTAGTAAAAAGACAGTTCCTCGTTGTTCAGTTTGTAATAAGACGTTTGCTACGTACACAATATTAGCCAGACATCAAAAAACCCACCAAATGACTTTTGATTGCCAAATGTGTCATTTAAGTTTTACTGATCAGGTCACTTTGGACCATCATGTTAGAACAAATCCAAAGTGTAATGTTTCTGGATTACAGTGTCGAATTTGTTATAGAAGTTTTGCAACAAATGCTGCCTTAGTTGCCCATATGCCTATGCACGAGGGTATGTTCAGATGCAGAGGTTGTCGCAAAGGCTTTTATGATTATGCTTCAATGGAAGAACATGAAGCTACACACACTCGGTACGCATGTGAGTGGTGCGGTAAAACTTTCATGAATTCCGGAAATCTGAAGGCTCATGAACGAATTCATACGGGAGAAAGACCCTTTAGATGTGCAGATTGTCCTAAAGCGTTCAAACAATTGGGTGGGCTCCAGTATCATCTCAAAACTAATCCTTCACACAGAAATGCCCAAAGCTGTTAACATTACTACTGAATTCCAATATTTCCAATCCCACAGTCATTACTAGCGGGATATACTAATTATTACTCAAATTACTCGAAGTGAACACTTTGCACTACTTGGCCGTTTTTGTCACGCCTTCGTTATTCTAATAAGTGCGATGATAACACTAACCTTGTGTACATAGTTAGCACATAAACCAACTGACCGTTTTAGTTTATTAAGCAGTGTTAATGTTAATAGCTTAGGCTTAGAGTATATTATTTTAACACATTGAAATATCGGTTTAGCACCAATGTCACACAGAAATTGGCATATAGACCTTCACTTTCGTGTAACACTGCGCTTGAAGATTGAAGAAAGCGTTTTGTGCGTTTATGAAGTCATAAAAAGAGCAGAAATTGAATAGGATTGGTTCGAATTTGTACCTGGCAGAGCAGAGTGTGCTGGGCACTGGGCTATGATGAACTATTATCAATTTGCCATTTTTCTTAAGAGGAAGATCAGAGAGAGAAATTAGAAAAGACAGACTCCTACTATTTAAGTAGTTTTAGATTAGATGATTCACTCTTCAGAAAGAACCAATTTATCAACTATTGTAGCAGAAGATATGATATGTTTATGCCATGCATTTTAGCTATTGAAGACGCATTTTAAGAAATAATGTAATCCCCTAACTCTTAAAATATGTTAGTTGATGGTAACAGTAACACCATCCTTAACTCTGTAAAGGACGGTTAAATGTAATGTCTGCAAACAAGCCCAAGAGGAATTAGTCAATTCTTTTTGTGATTCACCACATTCAGGGGAAATGCCTAATTATTTACCTCCGATATTCAGGGTAAAATAAAAATTGACCTCACAAACACAATGGTGACAAGCGATCGTGACTTAAAATGTATGACGTATCTACAATGACTCAGCATGGACACAGCCAGTAATTTACCCACATTAAGGTATAATTAATCCTAAGGAATAAAAATTCCCTTGTAAAAGGAATTAAAATTTTTACTTAACGTAAGCTTCATCTTTTCTTTGGTGATACAGTGATGTTTATTATAAATCATAATATTATAGATTCTTTATTTTGCACGAGTGTTCACTGTTCATTATTATGATACTATTATGACAGCAGTTATGTTGCTGTCATCATTATCTGATCGTGGTTTTATTACATAAAAACTCATACAACGGAATTAGTTATCGTCAACAGAGTTTCTTCTCCTTTATAGTTACTTCTGTACTCCAGTATGTTTTGTACGTTTAAAATATTTAGTTGTTAAGAATTAAATGAAAAGTAAGTCTATAGTTGTAGTAATATACTTTGTAAAATAATTACCTGTGGATAGAGCGAAAAGCTTAGACTTTCTTTTAAATAATATTTAAACAACTCTTCTACCTTCTGTATTTCACAATAATTGTATTCTCACAGCAAGGGCTATGCCACAACCTTTCTTATTGTTAGTAATAAAGCATCCTATGGAATGCATGTGTTGTAAGGACTGCTTAAAATTAAATTCCGTAAGCTTAAGATTCATGTTTAAAAAGCATTTTAATGAATAAAAATGTTATGGGAGAGAAACAAATTATTCTCCATAGTTCTCATTGTACGTGGTTGTATCAATATATATCTGACACACATGTAATAAAAATATTTAGACATTTGAAACCGGCAATATTATATTTCCAACTCATTATTGTAAGTATTCAACTGTACTCCCTGATTTATCACAATCACCTTTACATTTAATTTGTCGATAAGTACTTCACAATTTCCCATATAGGATGTAAATTGTCACTATATACCGCGGTCCCCGGTCCCGGTATAGCATAGGCACATTTTGTGTCGCATCATGCCATGAGATGAGACATTACATACTTTAGCTATAAACGCATAATTCATGCATAAATACAGATGTATTTTATATAATATATACAATTCAAACTATGATCTGAGTTTGTTTGGAAATTGTGTCTACAAACCGGACGAAAAATCTTCAAGTGTCAAAGTCCAAGCTTATTGAGCTATACAGTTGCATAATATTTGCATTAGCTGCATAAAACTTGCTACTGAAAGCTTTTGATTTGGTTTTGGTATGTAAGTGGGTTTACGGCTTCGCTACAGAAGAGTGCATACACTCATACACAATACACACATGGATATGGATCTTTACGGGAATAAGTGCGTATAAATAATGTGTTACAATGCCCATGTATCCCTGTATGTACAAATAACAGCGGTAATAAAAACATTACAGTTCTGTATAGATTCAATTAAGACATAAAATAGTAAGTTTCTCTATTATTCCATTTGCCACAATTTCATCCTATACTACATAGAATACAGCTCTTAATTTTTGTTCATAGAGCTGTACACTAATAATTCATTTTTTAACTAGTCACATCACAGCCTCACTCAATGTCAGTATCAGCTCAGCTGGCTGTATGTGTTCCGGATTCCTATATAGACAAAACTCAAATGTTCCAAACACCAGAATAAATGCCGAATTATTAGCTATTGGCAATTTTAAAAATGTCATTGCCAAATAATCAACAGAGTGTAAAGATAGAATTTATATCTGAAGGTTAAAGTTTACAATTATTTAACATCACCATTCACCACTACCTTACCTATACATACCTATATAATACATGCATATTTATGTATAAAGCACATAATAATAACACCATTCGTAGTTATAGATTATGATTAATAGAACATTAATTTTGAATTTTTCGACAGATGAGACTTCGAATGAAAATTGTGACTATATCATAGCTGACCTGGATAATAATACTCCTCCGGTTCTAGCGAACCGGAGCAATAATAAAGGATCATCAGATGGATCTTCTAATTTTAATCGATCTCGTTTACAAAAATCGTGTACCACTAACAATGAAAGACTTACGAGGAGGAGAGATAAAAAGACTGAAAGCAAAAGCGAAAATATTAAGATCATTAACGAACAAGCGAAACTATTTAAGAATAACCAGCAGTTATTACCGGGTAAAAGACTTTAGTTTTAGTTACGATTTAAAAATTAGTTGCTTGCAAGGCCAGGTGCATAAAAGACTATATAGATGCAACCCATACTACAGGATTGAGAAATCTTTAAGCACACTGATTACTTGAGATAGTGAATCTAATTATCTAATCTATCATACATGATATAAAATACAAAGTGCACTAATATTTTATTATGTTCTTTACTCAGAAACTCAATCTGAAAGAAACGGTCAAAAGGTGGAAAGGAAAAAGAATACTCCCAGGATATTGCAAAATAAGCAAAAAGTTCCTTCTCATGAAAGAAAAACTGCCATGAATAAATTAGCAATGACGTCTACAGTCTTGCTGCATAAGTTAGACATGAAACAAGACAATAAGAGTACTAGTGACAACAGCAATAAACAGAAAGGTAATTAGGATATTATGTAGGTATCATTATTTTCCCGATGTCATATTACAGCTAATTGATTGCTGTAAGTGATACAACAATAAATGCATGTGAATTAAAAAACTAAAAATCTCAATCTCTTAATCTGTGTTTTTTACAAAAACTAGGAAACGATTTTGAAATTTTGACTGAAGCTGAAATAAAAAAGGAGATAGTTGAAACTGACGATAGCTCGACTTCCTCCTCATCATCATCTGAAAATTCTTCTTCAGAAGATGATAGTGGTACTAGTGACAGTGAAGAAGACAGTTCTGGGCCTGGGTCTTTAGACAGAGAAAAACATTTTGATTCTTCAGCCACTTCAGCTACTTCAGCACAAGCGAAGGTCGAAGTTATAGAGACACAACCAGTTTATTATTTGCCATATCTTCCACCACCAAAAACAGAAAATACTCCTGTTGTTTCAATACAAGAAGCGACGGTTCTTCCATATAAGGGTCAAAAGAGAGGACCTAAGAGAAAAAAGCCAATAAAAGTTCGGGACCCTAATAAACCAATGAGGAAAAGACCCGGAGAACCTTTCGTGCCTATCGAATGCCCTGATTGTGACAAAACTTTTAAGTATATATCTCTTCTAAGGCAACATCAAGTTGTCCACTCAACTGATAGTTTATTTGATTGTGAAGAATGTGGCAAAGGATTTAAAAGAAGAACTACTTTAAATGAACACAGAGCTCGTCATACCTCAGGAAGTGTTGATAAAAACGATCAGACATTCTATGACGATAGACCTTCAAGTAAATCAAAACCAAAATCTGAGTACATTCATGTTTGTGATTATTGTGGCAGATCTTGTAGCTCATTTTCCACTCTAGAGCTACACATCAGAACTCACACGAATGAACGCCCATTCCCTTGCAATACTTGCCCAAAATCATTTAAAAACTCTTACGAGTTAAAACTGCATATTAGAACCCACACTCTTGAAAAGCCTTTTACTTGCGAACTATGCAACAGATCATTTTCGGTGGCTAGAACTTTAAAAATTCATCGCATGAGACACGCCGGTGAAAAACCGTTTGAATGTACTGAAGACAATTGCGGTAAAAAATTTACCATCAAGTTAGAATTACAGCGACACATTGCCCGACATCACAATGGACCCGAAGAGCTTCATAGACGCCCAGTAGAATGTGAAGAATGTGGACGAAAATTTTCTCATATAGGCATCCTTAAAGATCACTTGCTAATTCACACAGGAATTAAACCCTTTCAGTGTCCATTTTGTGATATAGAGTTTAGACAAGCTAATCATTTAGACTATCACTTAAGGGTACACAAATAATTTTTGTAAAGACAAATATTTTCACAGCATTAAATATTCCTAAATGCTCACATAAAATATTATGTCATTCACTTTCCATACTATGTACGTAACCAAATTACACACAGAAAAATGCATATTCCAAGAAAAATTAATTGAACAAAATCTCAGGTCCAACTAAAAATTAAATCTCTTCTTGCAATTGAAGGAAAATATAATTATCGAACACTTAAAAAATTCCCGGATGTCCCTTACCCTCCCTGCATGTGTCAAAATTTAATGTCCTTAATTTATTTATTGTGCAAGCATAGTTTTATGTAAATAATTACATAAGATTAAAAATACACTAGGCTGTATGCATAAAGCGCACAGGCACTACTGACCTGCTACATTATACCGGGAATAAAGCATAATACATTTTTCCGGGTTAGAATATTGTGAAATTCGGATAATTCCCGTAGTGAGACAATGTTTCTTGTATAAAGGCATAGATTGAGAAGAAATGTACGACTATAAACAGAAAGACTGAAACAAGCGGATTTTATAATTGTGTGTGGTGTAAGGTGTAGGGCAGGCAGATGGTGAATGAAGTGGATTTGACTCTTAGAACTTTCTGCTTGTTCTTGCCGTTTTGTAGATTCGTTGAAGATCACTTGAACTTTCTATTCCTGAGTCATCTGTTCCGTTCCATTCTTCAACCCTTCTTTAGCAACAACACTAAAAACCAACAGACGGAAATAATTGTCCAGGAATTGACAGATTGCTTGATGTAAATGAGGTGTCCAACTTTTGTGTTACAACAAATTCAAAATTGTCAGACAAACACAAATCATTGTCAACTTTAGTTTTAGACATTTAGCCAAATAGAGTTTTTACATTTTAGTAATTTACGCAACAACCATCAACAACATACAACATATCTGCGGGATCAGAATTCAGATTAGGATTTTAGAATTTTAATTGAGCCATAACAGTCACAGTTACTTTTTTATGTTGTTTTTGTTATTTAATATTCATTTTATGTTGATTAATGCCAAATAGAACAGCTGAGATATTATTAAACAGATTTGATTGAGAATTGCAAGAAATTATGATGACAGTTGTATTGATGGAAGTCAAGGGCAAGGTTAAATACAATAGTTAAAAGTATTTACAGTTAATTGTAGTTTAGTTCATTAGTAGTAAAAGGTGGTACTGATATTAACAAGGACTGATTTTAGCATAGGTGATTGGTAGGAATATCAAGTATAACTTAGTCTTTTGACGTCGGTAATTTCCTGGAATTTCGGGAATTTCATATTTATTTTATTTGTTCCCTTCCGGGTTCGGGTTCGTGGAAGATATTAGTTTTAGGGAGATATAAGTTAGGTTGCTGTCAGTTATACATAGCGGTATTTATTTAAGTAGACTATACCTGTTAAGCAAGTAGTTTGAATGAGGATTTGTACTTCTGGTACCTACGTGGAAAGAAGCAGCAGTAGTAGCGGTATTTGTATACTTTTATTGCGGAAATAAATTCATCAGGGAAACATGACATCAATAATCAGATTTCATGCAATATCGGGAGCAATGTCCGAAAGTCCACCCTGCTTTTTACTCCAAATCGATGAATTTAGATTTCTATTGGATTGCGGATGGGATGAAAAGTTTAATATGGATTTGATCAAAGAGCTCAAAAAGTATTACTCCAAATTATGATTGTCAATAGTATACAAAATGCTTTACCGAAGCTTCTTATTACATCAGAAAATACATTTAATTTTGTAGGGTCGCAAGCAAGGTTGATGCAATTTTGTTATCACATCCGGACATTTACCACTTGGGGACTCTACCGTATCTAGTGGCCAAATGTGGATTTTCATGCCCAGTGTATGCCACGAAACCTGTGTTCAAGATGGGGCAAATGTTTTTGTACGATTGGTATCTGTCCAGAAATAACACCGAAGATTTCAAGCTCTTCAATTTAGACGATGTGGATGAAGCGTTTGGAAAGATCCATCAAATGGAATACAATAGCACATATAATTTTAAAGGTAAAAATTCATACACATACATAATATACTTTGCAGAATTAATAACACAAAAATCTTAGCAAAATCTCATCTCATTTACAATTTCCCTGTAGGTAAAGGACATGGAATTTCTATTACTCCTTTTCCTGCTGGCCATATGTTGGGGGGAACGATGTGGAAAATTTCAAAAGTGGGAGAAGAAGATATTTATTATGCAATTGATCATAATAACAAAAAGGAAAGACATCTAAATGGTAAACAAATTAAATTAACCATCTCATTTATTTTTCTTGTAAAATGATTGTGTATGAAATATAACGTATTCCTATATGTCCTTAACTTTCGTCGCTAAAAATCATTTTTGACAAATTCATTTAGGTTGTGAATGGGATAAAATTTTACGTCCTGGAATTTTCATAACAAATGCTTTTAACACTTTATATACTCAAGAAAAACGAAGACATCGAGATGAAATGCTAATGGGTAATTGAGAATTGTCATTTGTTGTTAAATATCTCTTATTTTAATTTGGTTTCTGTGTCATAAATTGCTATCTTCCTGTTTGTAGCTGTATTGGGACGAACTTTACGAAGTGGTGGTAACGCACTTGTAGCTGTTGATAGCGCTGGAAGAGTGTTAGAACTTACTTTGCTGTTAGATCAAATGTGGAGAATGAAAGATGCTGGTTTGGCACCTTTCTCAATTGTTCTGCTCAATAATGTCGCTTTTAGTTTAATCGAAATGGCCAAATTACAGGTAATACTACCATGTATTTGTAAACACTATAATATAATTAATTAATTAGGGCGATATGTTTATGAATGAATTGAGCAAAATACGTTATGATGATTATTGTGTCTGAATTCAGGTGGATTGGATGAGTGAAAAGCTCCGACAAAGTTGTGAAGGGGGTAAACCCAATCCTTTTATACTGCGCAATGTTATTCTTTGTCATAGTCTGATTGAACTTAGTCAAATTCCTTCTCCTAAGGTAATTTTAATTTATTTCTCATGCAAATATTCTTTGGTATACATATGCATGGAGAATGATTATTAAAAGGAATTCCTTTTGTGTAGGTTGTGCTAACTAGTTGTCCTGACTTGGAATGTGGATTCTCTAGAGATCTATTTATGGTATTAAACGTACTATCATTTAGAAATTATATTTTGGAATTAAATTAGATGTTAATCTATTATTATTAATTAATGTTCTTAAATAGCAATGGTGCCACGATCCGAGAAGTTGCGTCATTCTCACGAATAGAACATCACCTGGAACTCTTGCTCGTAACCTTATAGATGATCCTGCAGCATTTAAATTTATTGAATTAGAAGTTCGCCAAAAATTGCCTTTGCAAGGGAGAGAATTGGAGGAGTATCTTATTAAAAAGCAAACGGAAGGGTTAGTACTTTTTTAGAGACCACGTTTCGTTTTGAATTATTTTCTATTTATAATTATGGAATAAAAATAGTATAAAATATATTGGTTTAATGTAAATTATGTAATTCGATTTTGTAATAATATATATTCAGGATTAGTGAAGGCGGGTTAGGGAATAAATGTAAAAGAGACAAACGAAATCACAATGGGTCACAATCAGACGACGAAATTCCCACAAAACCCATTAGTTTTAAACAGCCGTTTGCCGTTACCTGTCAAATATGTTTTATTGATTTCGAAGGAAGATCGGATATAGAGTCGATGCTGAAAATGTTATCTGATGTAAGATTGCAATATAATTATTTATGACCATTTTATGACTTATAATTTACAACTTTTAAAATTATATTTCAGGTTCAGCCAAAAAAGCTGCTGCTGGTTAGAGGCTCTATTCAATCAATCGCAGCATTAGAGGCATTAACCCACAAACTAATTCCCATTTCAAAAGTATTTGTGCCTCAGATAGGCTTTACAATGGATTTAACTAGTGACAGACAAATATATGAAGTGAGTTATCTGTTTTGAGTTTACATGTAGCTTTTTTAGTTGTGTGCATAATTTTTGTTTTGTGTATTTTAATAAATTGTTTTATTATTTTTGCAGGTCAAAGTTAAGGACACTCTTATGAATTCACTGGCTTTTAAAAAGCTACGTGATTTTGAGTTAGCATGGTGTGATGGTGATCTTCATGCACCGGAAAAACAAAATGATTCTGCTGATGAGACAATGTGCCCTGTACCTGTGTTAAAACCAATACCTGACGAGCAGGTTTGTAAAACAAAGCAATTATACACGTTTCCTTATTAGTAAAAATCATAACAATGTATATTGCTTTTTAAAATGAATTTAATCATAATTATTTCAATTTTGTTTATAGGTTTCTCCACACAACACTATTTTTGTAAATAGACTGAGACTCGGCGAGTTTAAAAAACTGCTGTCTAAAAATGGAATAGAATCTGAAGTAGTCGATGAAAAGTTAACTTTTACTAATGAACAAGGAAAAGTTTCAATTGAAAAGGTTTGGATTATTTTAGAATTTAGAATGTTTTTAAAATAAAATATATAGAACATTTTTATGTTTTTCCAGTTCGCAGATGGAAGAGTATCGATTAATGTTGATGGACTTTCGGATGAATATTACCTAATTCGAAAGCTACTCTATGAGCAATTTGCAATTTTGTAAGTCGGAGAAAGTATCTTAAATCTTATTTTAATTGTGGAAATGCATTTATTGAACGAAGACAATGATAAACCTAACTGATATTTATCGGAAACATTATTTATTCACACTAAATTTATGAATCGTCATAATTTTAGATTTACCTAGAGGTATGTTTTCAATTAATTAATATTTTCTTCAGAATCAATGTTCTAGTGTACCCAATTTGTAATTGTGGAAAAAATCGAACAAGTGCCCTCCAAAAATAAAATCCTTATAGGGCACTTAAAAAATACGTTATCAAGTTATTTTACGTATTATATATATGTTAATTGTAATTATACAGACAAAATGTATCTCTGCTGAAAGTAGTGCTAAGTTATTGTCATTCTTAAACGGATTTGAGTAAACGTAATGTCAAAGTTATGAATTTATTACAACCTATTTGTGGAAAGAGGAATAACATTTTTAATATTATATGAAAGTTCATATGAATGTCTTGATTTCGCCAAATAGTATGTCGGTTATTTTGAAGGAACATTTTTCATTCAGACGAATTTCAACCATAATATTGAGAAATTACAGCATTCCTCCACCTGATAACTACTTGTAAGTTAATAACATCAAAGAAAGTTTCATTTTGCGAGTTAGTTACATTTAAAACTCACACTAGTGTGAGTGCTTCATGTAAAACAAAGGTGAAAAAATCATAATTCATCCTAAGCCTGGAGGTTATAAAGAAATCCTGATTATAAGTTGTTGTCCCGAAATAATAAACTATTGACAGACAAGATTATATAATTGCGTGAACTATGGCTCTTAGTTAGTGTAATATGCAAAAATTAATGTCTCTGTACAACAGGTATATGCTCTATATGAATTGGATAGGTTTTTAAGGTTTTCATAACTTCTTTTCTATTTATAAACCATTATTCATACGACAACTATCATTAGTGTACGATATGCATTGAGCAGCATCCTATTTTATAAATGGGCTTCAAAGATTTCGACTTAAACTGTCTACAAACAAACAGGAAATTAATTAAGATTTTGACTTACAAAAATGTTGTGTTGTACTGAAAATTATAGAGCATTTAATTTACAAGGGCCAGAGGGAAATATTTCATACAGGAGGCAAGGCTTGTTCAAACAATCTTTACTATATTATTTCATGTGGCTGAATTACATTATTCCAATTTTTGGTATAGATATACTGTGGCGGACTGCTGAAAATGTATTTTCTGGATGAAAAGGCAATATGGAATAAAGGATCTAGTTTCTTTCATTCATAAAGGATCTTTTCGACCGGTAAATGTTTGGTAATATGTATCTAAAACATCCTTTTTATGAACTCCTACATGAAAACAGGATCACGCATGCAGTTATCTACTGAAAATTGGGGAGTTCTGCAAAGGTGTTGTTGCACAGATATTGTTATTATAACAGCGACATCGTTTTCATTTAATAATGTAAATTAGTAAAAAATCGAACTTTTTCGAGTGTTTTAATCCAAACATGATTTTAAAGCATGACTAACAATAATAATACAATGATATTTGCAGGTTTCTCCAGCTTTATAATGTTATGGGCTCACCAAAATCTAAACTGAGACAAATGGATTTAAGAAAGGTGTTAAAGAAACTACATTTTTCAATTTTGTTGCAGGATTAGCAGAAACTAATGATAATGTAACTGCATAACACCAGGTTGTGGACAAACGGGTCAGACAAATGTGTAAAGGTGTGTAAGGAAAGAAAAAATAATTAATCTAACATCTAAGGATTTGTCTCCGATATTTTTAGAATGACCTTGCTCATAACCTGACAGACTCTTGCGTAAACAACTTTTATGCACTGAAGACACACATTCAATGTCTTAGTTATTTTTACAATACGCTACGATTTTATTGAAATTACTCAAACATTTTTACACAAAAATACATTTCATATTAACAGATAACACATCTGATACTCACAGTTAATTTAGCTATAGTATCATTTCGAGTTTAGTACGGTTAAACACACAATTTGCTGTCATACTAATTCACTTTACAATTTCACTATTGTGTAGTTTTTATGGAATAGGCACTTTATAAATGCGCATTATATTTCATCATTTACATTTTCGATATCGTCATATATTTGAGGGATTTTATTGAAAAGAGCATGGAACTAATTTAATATCGGATTTGGAGATGAAAGCTCAAATTAGCGGTGAAAGTATCTTGTTGCCTTGTGATAGTCCAATATTTATGTGAAGATTCATTTGGTTCAGTCATGATAAAGAAATCCTCTTTTCCGGTTAGAGCCAATGTCATTTTCCTTAATGAAGACTTGTCCCTTATAAAAGGAGTACAAATACCACAAAGCAGAACTGCCTCAAGACTTCTCGACTGAAGAAGTCTTTTAGCAGTTGTAAGTCTCATTCCGTTTGTAACGCACGGCATTCCCCCAATTTGAACCAAAGCAAATATTTTTAATTTTTTCATTTCCTTAGGAATGTAATCCAGTTCTTCTGTGCTTATCAAAACATTGCTTAATATTAGCAACTCCAAGTTGACTGGAAGTCCAGACACATGAATGCCATTAACCACGAAAACATTTGCCCTCGATGACTGGACAAACAAAGCCAATTCCAGCAAACCATGACAGTCCTTCAATATTCTAAAATCAAAAGGAGTAAAGCATTCCACAGACAAATGTAACTTTTTCAGAGTTTTGTAGTTTCTGTGGAATATCGGTTCATATAACATCCAGTTTTGAGTTGGCCCGTTCCAGTTGGTCACTGTGAGCTTTTCCAGTTGATATTGGGCAATAAGAAACGGATAAAATACAGTAAATTCAATTTCTTTAATATTAGAAAATGTTATACATTGTTGCTCTAACTGAGTGTTCTGGAAAAGGGGCTGGATTGTTTTCTGTGTCAGTTCTTTCATTTGTCTCCATTCTAAAGGCGTTGGTTCGCTGGGCAGCATGTGATTAACTCCAATTACCATACGTTTCAACGTATGTCTATGATTGTACAAGAACAGTAGCAGTACTTCCATAGTTGTCAGGGAAGGGCAATAAGTCGTGACGAATGTGTCCATGTAAAACTTTTTCAGATTAGCAGCCTTTATGTGCTGCAGTATCTGAAGAACGTTTAAAGCTCCTTGAGACCATTGTGGCAATGAACCCAAGGGATCCAACAGAAAAGTTAAGGTTTTAAGCTTAGAGAAATAAAAATTCTCCGGTACAAAATCTCTGGAATGGAGAGCTTGTTTGATCATTGAAATCATTTGAAATTCTTGGAGATTCGGACAAGACTGTAGAATGCTTGTCAGTACATTTTTATCAACATCTCGTCCAATATTTACTTTACTCAAATATTTCGGGTAACGGAGAAAGTTTCCTAGTTTAATATTCTTGAGAAATACTTCTTGTATGCAAAGCGACTTAAACAATTCGATTTTCCGAACCAGTATGGTTCTTCGTTTCCTTCTTCCTGGTGCTCCCACAAGTCCAGTCTTCGGGGGAGTTTTAAGGTTGTTCATGTGAACGCAAACTCCGACATAACTGTCAATCAATCCTTTGAGTTCACAGCAAGTGCTTCGAAGCTGAAGACGATCTTTTGGCCCCAAGTATTGAAATATTTGAGCTTTTATCTGTGTAACACGGTTGGAAAATAGGAATGATAAAGTTAAACGGTTGGAAAAGTACAATGAATACAAAAGCCCAAAGACAGAGTTTTTAAAGCTCTATTTATTTTAGTAACCTCGACAGGGATATCCGAGAATTTTGTATTTTGACTCCTAGTTTTCATCATGAACTTATTATGTATTAGCTTGGTATTTCTACTTTATTTGTATAACAATGGCTAACGAAAATAATACACGCAGAGTAAATTTGTTTCAGATACACAGTGAATTACGTGAGATATGAGACATTCGGACCATTCATATTTTGTGAAAAACTCTCTTCAACAGCCAAACGGCAATCCATTCATATTTTGTGAAAAACTCTCTTCAACAGCCAAACGGCAATCCATTCATAATGAAGCCTTCAATGAATTCAAGTAAAGAGTACCTTCTCATAAATTAAATCAGTATTACAATAGAGATTTAAATACAGTTTTAGGGAAATGATAATCTCCCTGCCAATGTGAAGGGGATAACAAATTACTTTATCGTATCGAATAAAATAAAATAACCATTCCGTATATAATTTTAAGTAGGGAGGGTATAGAATCTAAATAATACAGCCCAAGGTGTATAAAAGAATACTAATACCCAACCCCCCTCCATCCAATTTTATTAGTATTGTTGGTTAGCTTTAGAAAGATAATTACAAATTATTCGACAAAAAAATTTGTGTAGGGAGGAACAATTTCATTTATTCTAAAATCACTGTCGCAGACAAAATAATATGATTGTAATAATGCACATAATTTTGCATATGATCCCGTAATCCCATGTTAAAAAAAATAATAAATTCAAACTCATAGGTACTTATTAATAATATATTTATGGAGATACTTACAACTAATGTATATTGTTTTATTTTTAGAATTTTATGACAATAGTATTTGTCATTTTTCATGAAATTATATCTTTTTGGCACAAAGCATATCCTAGTGAATTGCATGTTCGATCATTCCAAAATAAAAAGTCTGTAGTAGACTTAGTGACAATTTCAATACATAATTCATTCCTATTTCGGTTGTTGGGTTCACCAGCCCTCCAGTTTACGTACGTTATAAGCTTCCCTGTTGCCATCCACGTAAATGGTCCTGCAAAACGTGTTCCAGATGTCCAAAATGTTTCCGTCAGAGCGTCTGAGACATAACATGTACTTGTATTAAAATATACATTTATATAAGCATATAATTTAAGTTTACAACTAAACTTTTTACCAGGTTTTTCCAAAAATATTTCAAGGAATGATTGCTCATATCGAGATTCAATTGCTGCCAAATGCATTCCTTTTGAAAGGCAAAATTCCCAAGCTTCAAACCAACTCGACTAATAGATGCAATTTTTTTAACAAGAAGGAAAAATGTATCAATCAATGTTTACAATTAGTTCATCTTAAAATCAGTGTAAAATACGAAATTAATTAGTATTTTTTTTTAATTTTACCTTTACTGTTGACTCTTGAAAAAATTGTTTGGTGCCTGTGCATCCGATGTATTCCAGAGTTCCACAAGAAATATTTACTGCAGCAGTATTATCGCAATTCGCTAATTTAATAGGATTTTTCATTTTTACTGAATCGTTACTTGAAGATGAATAATTGATTACTTTATTTTCGGCTGAGCCAATATGAAAGTAAATGGAACGATTTTCTGATAACAGCGACGTTGATACTGGATGCTTTGTTAATAATTCAGATTTTTCCTTTGACTTGTCCTTATTCGACGTAATGGTAGCTGTCTACAGGTAGTAGGAGTAATTAATTGCTATTTGTACTGCTATAGATTACAGATAGTACCAATATTTGCAATCATGATTTTCTATGACAAAAACTTACCGTGTAAAAAATTAGGCTAATATACAATGCTGCAAGATATACAGTACTTAAAATCATTTTTTGTTTCGATTACTGCACTATATACTATGTAAAATTTAAGTACCACAAAAGTACCATAATACCACAAAAACCTATGAAAATAGTCAGTCAGAATTTCAATAATTACAAGGAATAATCTAATCTAGGAATAATCTTTGTGCTTTTAAATGTACTTTGAATTAAAATCATGTAAGTGTGCAGTAAAATAGAAAGAAGAAAACGGGATCCATAGATAAACGATTGCAAGCTAATTTATATCTATTTAATTTTTTGAGTTAATGTTTAGTGAAATTTGGTTGATTAGAATTTTTAGAATTCAAACAGATACTAATGCTGAAAGTCTGTGTCCTCAAAACCCAAGTCTTTATTAGCATTCATCCAAACATTGTGTAAAAAAAGAGTCTAGACTGTAGACTCAGATTGTCTATTTTGATGCATGCAGATTTTAGGCATAAAATATGACTCTGGTATTGACAACGAACATGTTCCATTTTAAATTGTCTGCATGAATTTCTCCAAAGTATTAATATATACAGTAAATTGCATAAAAGTTTCTCTTTGTCATTTTATTTTTAAGGGCGTAGCAAGCGCATTTCACTATGAAAGTTCACAAAATCACGAAATTATTCTCTCGCTATGAAAGTATTTGATTCATGTTAGGTCCATTGGCTCAATTTTTTGTGATACACGGAATAATTATCATGTATATGTATAAGGGGTATGTATATTTACTTTGATATTGTTTGCCCCTCCGAAACGAAATTTTGGGTACGGCCATGATTAATTTACCATTGAGTATTAGCAAAGCAGTTGGATACGCCACACCGATACAGTATAAACATACAAATTATATATTTTCATCATCCAAATAATAATATTATGTATGTCTACAATATTAAAATTCCACCTGTTTTAACAGTGGTGACAGTCATTTCATATTAATAACAAAAAAGTCACCACTTGGACAACTGGACTACACGATGTTACACGTAATATTCTTTACTGATCATTTCCATGCTGGCACAGGTGGATTATAAAATTTAATATTCAACTAGAGTACAATTTTTGTTTCACTTTTGGTAGTTCTGTGGTAATAATTTATTATCTTTATTTAACAGGCACAAACGATAAGATTAACTTAGATCACAATAGTTATAGTCACTAACATTAGCAATTGATGCATGAAAATATGAAAATGCACCTGGACCTATTTACGGCTTTATTTATGCATCTGCCATTTGACAAAGGGTAAATCCAAGCTCTGTACAATTTCTAGCATCCCAATAATCCGATTTAGTAAAATCAGAGCTTATAATAAGCTGAACACATTGAACTGCATCTTTAATTTTGGCTATACTATCCTCAGCTTTCTTCGATTCACTAATTTCACGAATTTGCCTCTGCTTGTCTTTAAGAAAATAGTCGAAAGAAGAACTAAAGAGTCTTCCAGTGGCCAACCAAAAGTAGGCACCCTGTCTTCCTAAATCTGTTCCTGACGTCCAGTAAGGTTTTAGAGTTGCTTCGTCTGTACACAAAATCACATAAAAATCCGAAGGTTAAAAATCGAAAAACCAAGGAATGCTTACAATCTGTTATTAGAGCGATTAAAACTAACAAACAACGATAGTTTGTCTCACATTGTTCATAATAATATCACGCATAAAATATCATGATGAAATAAATTCACCTTTTTCAATCAAGTAGGTTTCCAAAATGTTTTGTTCGTATCTGGAGTCAATGCTGGCAGCTATCATTCCATGTGAACGGCACAACTCCCAAGAGTCATACCAATTCATCTTTTTTGAACAGACAATTAAAAGTGAAATGGTTAAATCTCTGTATGACAATTCAAATTACATAACAACTTTTAACAATTTACCTTTAATGTGGACTCAGCGTAGAACCGTTTGTAGCGAGTACAACCAACTAAAGAAAACGCACCGCAACTTGATCCCCCAAAATCATTTTTGCATTTAATATTCATGCTTTCTGGAAATTCATTATTATTCTGCTGTTTCTCAGATGAGACATTTAGATCAAAATTGTACAATTCCGGATAACTTTCATCTTCCAATAGAGTACTTGAATTCGTGTCTTGATCATACGAATACACTAACAGTTTCTCATCTTTATCGACGCTTCTGCTTCCAAAACTTCTATCCTCCTCTTCCATTGCCAGAGCCGTCACAAGGAGGAAAAATTTCCATGTTATTAACAGACAAAATAATTGTTTTCTAGAACCGATACGAATTAGTTCCATACTTAAATTCCTTAATTTTGCCAAAAGCTTTAATCTATGAATTGAACTGGATTTTAGTTATGGTTATAAAAATTATGTTAACTGTCTGATGCTTATTCAATTCAGAAAGGGTTCTGTTGGTCGTGGTTTGCATTTAGTTCATACTGGAGTGAAGATTACCTGCAAAATAGAATCATGAATTTTATTCATGGAACGACCATGTGAAACACCTTGTAAAATTCCTAATTTTACCTTCATATTCTCTATGTCCTTTGAATCATCAATTCTCTCTTCCGTTCCATGCACTGTACTGCAGTCATACAGTCGTAAAATGTATGTCTGTCTATGTGCTAATTGTACAATTACTTACTGTTCGCAAAAGTGATCCAGCAACAAATCCAGTTTCTGAGTGAAAGTATTAAAGTATCAAATCATGTTTGTATTGTATTGAATATTTTTATGCCATGAATGAAATGACTTTTTAACTAAAGAACACTTGGCTTAACTTAACCATAGAACTCATATATTTATGATTATAATTATGTTAACAAGTTTTTCATGGTCTCTGAAATTTTTATATAGCTTAAACTCCAGACCGGAACTAGAGTATATTATTTGCATTGAGGACTGTGCTATAAATACTAATGGTTTTAATGGCATATATATATTTATATGAAAATATGTATTCTTAATTTAAATAATAAATAGGTATTTAATAAATGTTCAAATTCAAGGATGTGGTAAACACTATAAAATTAACATTCAAGTTACGGCATCATAAAACATTAGCAAATTACCGGCGCATAGTATATATTTTTTGATTATTTTGATAACAATTCTGGTTTAAAGCGTTTTCAATCATTGTATAATAATTAAATACGAAACCCTTTATTGTTCAAAATTTAAAAAAATAAATATAACACTGTAGTTCAAAATTGAATAAAATATAACACTGTAGTTTAAAATTGAATAAAATATAACACTGTAGTTCAAAATTGAATAAAATATAACACTGTAGTTCAAAATTGAAAAAATATAACACTGTAGTTCAAAATTGAAAAAATATAACACTGTAGTT
>JAQFYB010001292.1:0-34549 GCA_034694085.1 Pogonognathellus longicornis
TATTATTACTTTATGTACGAATACAAACATTCACAGTAGGTATTTCTTATGTCTTCATGATTTCCGCATTTTGACTTGCAGCAAGAATAGTTCATTTAATTTAATGTACCCAAGCTAACAATAAGCCTACTTTGAAACACGTTCTCATTCTCAAGAGTGACAATTGTTCCATACCTCAACTTAGCATCAATTAACACAAACATTAAGTAACATTGAAAAACTATTTGTTATTGCAAACGCAAAATGTTTCCATAATTAATTATTTTGCTCGGTTGTTTTATATTTGCACTAACGTAAGTAAATTGGTATACCTAAATCAAGCTCCTTTAACATTTCAAATACTTTCCAGTTTTTGTTTTTACCAAATTTGATCGAGTTATGTTTTTTGCTAAATCGTTATTTTACTGAATGTACACAAGGTACATAAAAGACGATTATTATTATACCATAACCTTTAAGCACCTTGAATGTACAGCATAATGCAATTAACCCTTACATCTTAAAGTAGGTCTATGAGACAACTACTAGGTACAATTTAATTGTATAATACGCAAAAGCACCATCATAATTCACTTGAGTCGTTCAATCTGAGTTAGGTACCCTTATAGGATTTAGGCCACTTTGTATACTATCTTAATTACGTACTTTGATTTGCCTAAGAATACGTCTGAACGAAAAGGTACCTAATTATGATGCAATTTGTATGCAGTGTGAACATTTTCTCACGTTTGGACTTTTTCATTATGAGTCTCAAGTCTCATAAATACATTTTATATGTAGGGGATTGGTGCATAAGCGACTTTAATGATTCAAGTGTAGAAAGCTTGTATGCTGTTCAACACGGTTTGCTAAAGCGCGTAGGACGAATATTCTTAATGCAGATGGAATCAAACAAAACTGGAGCTCTCTGGAACTCTGGAACACAATTTTGTCCAGTTAAAATTAATACACTTTGTTTTTAATTGGAGTTATTCAAAGGTGTGTTTCCCTAAATTGTAAATTGAGACACACACACTGTGCACTAAAAATATTATTTCTCAAAAAGTGATTCGCAAGATTACATAATCTAATACAAACAAGACAAGTGTTGATTCTTTCATTCATCATTCTGCCGCAGGTACTCGATTACAATAATAAATAATAACAATGAATCATTATTTGTTTTTGTTTTTCATTATTATGATTATAATTGTCACATTATTCTTGTTAAGTAATTGTGTTTAGAAATGATAAGGTTGTCATAATATGTTGTTTGTATGTCATTTACAATTAACAATTAACATTTTTAAATCAAAAAAGGGTGAGGAAGTTGGAAAACTTTTAAAGGCACAAGTACAAAAGTGTGCGTCGTATTTTACACATTATGGATATTATGTATGTATTAAATAATTATTATGTGAATATGATATGTAATTGATGATTGAAGTATATTATTGTAAATAATTATATAAATAATTTTACGAGTATGATTTATTGTTTTAGCAAGAATGGTGTATTTGAGGATTGGGAACAAACAATGAAACAATTGATATTTGAATAATTAAAGTATCAAATGAATTCATTATCAATTAAATAATTCAATTATAAGTTAGATAATTAAAAATTATAAATATTTAATATTATATTTTGAAAATGATCAATCAAATAATTACAAATTAGTTTTAATTAACTTATTTAATTAAATTGACGTTATTTATAAATTAAGAGATGTTTATAAACATGCATGTTACAGATTAGATTAGATAAGAATTAATTGTATTTACATTTACTATTATTTATTATGATGTGATGAGATTATGAGAATACACGTATAAGTGAGTTGAGAGTACATACAGGTAGGAAGGAGTTTAATTAATATTAATAGTTTTAAACTGAGTGTTTACAATTTACAATATAAAATAATTGACTCGTATCTGTATATATGAGGCACACTGTGGAAAGTAAAAATATTTCGATTTTAGCCTTCATCTTGAAACGGGAAATGTTAACTTATAATTGACTTTGATTAGTTTCAGAAGTAGATGTAAATGTCTGTAATTCCAAATGAATGGGAAGAGTTGAAAGTCTCCATTTCACATGGGAAAGGGAAATGGTGGAAAAACTCTTGATGATATTAATAATTATTATTGTGATCAGAGCCGTTGAGAATCCTCGCTTCAACCGTCCAACAAACTTAAACCATTGGATATTGAATGGACAAGTAAACAATATAAAGAAGATAACTGGTGGAGTAGGTGGAGTATTATTTGTAATAAATGCAATGAGTTATACTATAAATGTGCATTTTATGCCGATTTATCTTTATCGGTATGTTAATACAGGAGGAGGAGAGATACTGTAAATCATGACTATATTATACTCATAAAACTTGTAATATTCAATATTTACTTTCAGATAAGATACTAGTTGAAATACATGAAATGTCTGTTTACCTTTTAAGGTTTGCAAAATGGACCGTTATATAATTTATTTTCTTGCGTTCTTGTACCATATTGTTTGTGACGTAGTACATAGTATGGGCAATTTATTTGTTAGTTCATTATAACTGGTTAAAATATTAAAACAATAAATTATTTTTGATTTTACAGTTTTCCACTGATTGTGAAGAATGGAATGAAAAATCAGAATCTAGAATCAAAATACCTCCACTTCACCACAATGCATTACAATAAGGACAACAGTGCGTTCAGTGATTTTAAGTTCAGATTTACAATTGGCAGACTGTAAATTCCATCAAAAAGAGATCTTTTGTTATTCAGTTAGAAATAACAACCAGTTTTCACCAATAAGTCAAGCGTGGTTATATTAAGGCCAATCCGGTGGACACTGGATACTGTTTTTGACAGTTTTAATCTGTGATTAACTACTGCAATTATGGAGGAGCGCAGTGGACTTGTTGCGGATTATTTTGTGATAGCTGGGCTACCAGAAAATCCAGAATTGGTTGATGAAGATGTGTGTGAAGGCCTTAATCCCAATTTACAGAATATCGAACCAATAACTGATATTACTGTGATATTTCCAACTTTGGGGGAAATAGTACCTAAAGGATTTTCCTGCGTAGAAAGAACACCAACAGGTAAACATAAAAATAAGAAAATTCGTTTTGTTATATACTCTTAGTGTAAAAAGAAAACCTACAAATAATCCATTCAATTGAATGAGTAAAGAACAGTTGTATATTATGAACTTATTTTTGTTGAATTAATTAATAATAATAATATGCTTATTGTTTTTGTTTAGAATAACGTTAATAAAATATGTTTATCTTAAAGTTGCTTTTTAACTGATTAGGTTCAAGTAGATTACAATGATACCTGAAATGAAAGATACAATGAAAGATAACAGTTTTGTGAACATCGATTCAATGACCACAATTAATGTAAAATTAAAACAAATGGTTGTCTGTCTCTTTCAATTCATTCATAAACCCTTATCAACAGTTAGTTTTGTTTGTTCCCTTTTTGACTCTTATGAATTTTACGAACCTATTGACAAAGTTTGAATGTTCACACTTTACTAGATGAATTATTGGTTTCGGAATGCGGATTAATGTTTGTCCACTATCAAGTTAAATCAATTCAATATACACAGTCTAGCTAGTGAGGTCATATTAACTTGATGTTAGTGTTTTTAGATAGTAATAATGATTATGATTTTGTGATTGCTTAAAAAGGTTTTTTGAACTTTTGCGTTACAGGTTTTCCAGCAGATCTAAATAGCGGAAGCCTCAGAACTCCTGAGGTATATTTGTGCTATCGTCGAGGAAGAGATAAACCGCCATTAGTTGATATAGGGTGAGGGATATTTGTTTATTTTGATTATAACTTTTATGCTCTTAAGAACTCTTCTTATCTATACCTTGTTAACACGTATCATTTCATCCAATGATCCCTTTTCTTTCACCTAACAATGTATTATTATACTATACTTACTAATTATTATTGTAATTTTAAGTACATGATTCATATAATGCTGAAACTGAAAGCATTTCTTAGTCTTGGATAACATAATTTCTCGAATTGTCGATTTAATGCATTTTTTGGTTCTTAATTTGTAGTGTAATGTATGATGGAAAAGAAAGACTTCTGCCCGATGCCGAAGTAGTGATCTCAACTCCAGAAGGAAGACCTGCCAATGTCAATAATACAAACGCGAGAACATTATTGACTTTTCGACGAGCTGCGGAAAATATGCCGTGCAATGAGTTGGTTGTGACTGACGTTTGTGTAATCATGCAGAATAAAGGAGAAAGACCCCCTCATGCATTTTGTCTCATCAATAAAAATCTCAACAAGAGCTTGGTATGTCCCTTTTGCGGCGAACAAAAGCCTTGAGATGTTACATTTTACATACCTACATAGCTTTAATTTTAGTGAAGTACTCTGATTTATAAACCTGTATTCGCGGTTGACTGTGTTTGCATATGGATTTCGTATCAGTCATGTCCAATTGAAACAAATATATGAACCATCATCACTCGGTCATTGAATGAATATGTATGATTCAATTATTTTAGATGGGCTGTGATGTATTCCTCTGCTATAAAAAGTCAATGTATCGTCCACCGTTATTATCATACAAAGCGGAAGTCCTGCACAGATATCCTCCAATAGATCGTCGCGGGTTTCCTTTACCATCTCTGGCAGCAATGTTTTGTCTCCCAATGTGTGCAACGATTGAGTGCTGGCCTAAAATTGCTATTCAACCTCGTGTGGTATTTTCAACTTTCATTTTAACGGTGGCTGATGCTACTGAAAAGATATATGGTGCTGCTACAACTTTTTACGAAGAATACCCAGAAGAGAAATTAACAGAAGAGCAGAGAGATGGTCTTGGTATATCTCTTCCTGGAGACAGAAGTGGCAAGAGCGTCCACGTGAATAAATGTATTTGCCTCTTATCTCACCATCCTTTTTTCGAATCTTTCCGAGCGTTTCTATCCTACTTGCATTTGATGTCACGAACGGGCCCTCATGATGTTCCCATTGAAAGGTTAGACACTTTTGCTGAAGATGAAAAATAACGATTCGTTTTTAACGTTAAATGCAATTTTATGTGAAGCATACTATGATGATATATACAACTGTATGAAGTGTTAGAGACATAGAACAACCCTATGATAATATGTCTGCTTTCTGTATGTCATTCTTGACATATTTATCGATTTGGTTTGCGAGGTGACAGGGGTAAAAAGCTTTTTCCTGCAAACGAAAAGAAATAGCGGAAACTATAAGTATTGTTATGAATTTACAGATACATATCTCACCTTTTGGAAGAAGTTCCGTTTCCGTCACCTCAAAGGCCACATATCTTAATGCAGCTGTCTCCAATGCAAAGTGTTCTGATGTCTCATCCACATGACTCTCCTTTACCTAAAAGGCAAGTAAATGCTGTAATTCGGGTTTTTGGAAAACAAATGACAAATAGTTTCATACACAAAATAATACAAATAATTTTAATACTAAAATTTATTCTGTTTTTCTAGTGGTGCATCTTTTCGACAGTTATTAACTAGTTTGGGCCCTGACAACTGTCTCATGGTTCTCCTACTAATTCTTACCGAGCAAAAATTGCTAATTCACTCACTTCGGCCTGACGTGTTAACCTCTGTTGCGGAAGCAGTTTCTGTTGTATGCTTTACTGAATTTAATATAATATGATTTACTTTAATTCGATTGGGATTTGTTCTAAAAGTATGAAATTTTGGCGTTTCAGATAATTTTTCCTTTTCATTGGCAATGTCCCTACATCCCACTTTGTCCCTTGGGTTTGTGTGCGGTTCTTCAAGCACCCGTACCTTTTCTAGTAGGAGTTGATTCCCGATTTTTTGACTTATATGAGCCTCCTTCCGATGTCACTTGTATTGATCTCGATACGAATACAATCACCGTGTAAGTGATTTATTACTCGTCCCTTGCTAGAAGATTCTTAGCATTTTATTTATCGGAGATGAATTCGATTAATTTTTCAGGAGTGACGACAAGAAATATATCTTAACTACCAAGTTATTTCCGAAAAAACCTAGCCGTATTTTACGTAGCACACTGGAAATGCTTCAGGAGAGAGCTCATTCTCTAGGCCGTACTCAAGCCAAAATCAAGGGTGATGCAAGTGATGTGTTAGATGTTTTGTTTCAACAAAGAAAAAGAGAAGTAAGCAATTAATTATTATTTCAAATTCAAAGTAAAAAAACACTCAACATAAGTAATAATCACAATTTATACATAATCTCCTCACGTTTACGTAATTTGGCGAACATTCCTCAGTAGTTAATATTGATTTTGACTAGTTTATTTTTGATTATTTTCCTTTTGTTCAGAGGATTGCCAAAGTTGTGACGACTGTAAATTAGGGTCATTTATGTTATGTTTGGAAACTTATTGTGTGAAAATATTTTGTATAGAGAACATTAGAACTGGAAATTCAAGAGGCTTTTTTGCGCTACATGACAAGTATTCTTAAAGGTTACCGAAATTTTTTGCTTCCTATCACAAAGGCTCCTACTATTGGAGCGACGGATGCTTCTTCATTGTTTGATTTTCAGGTTCAATATTATAACAGTTATTGACATACAAAACTATTTTCTAAATTTTATTTAACAATTAATTTATTTATTTTTAAAAACAGGGCTTTCAACGATCAAGGGACAAAGCTCATCAAAAGTTTTATCAAATGATGCTGCGTACTCAAATGTTTTTTCGGTTTATTGAAGAACGGTCATTTGTGTCGGATATTGACACAGGACTGGCATTTTTTGATGAATGCATTGACAAGGTAATATAGTTTTAGCATTACATTAAACATTTCACATTTTCTAATATATCCTGATTTTAATTTAATTAATCTACGTTAGGTTAAGATAGTTAGGAATGTAGTTTTAGGAATGCTGCAGACACACCTGTGTGATTTATCTGTAAGCTATCCGTATATCAATCTTTATTATTATGTACACCTATAGATTGAACAAGATGACAGCGAAACTACCCGATTATTAGATTGTAATGAAGGTAATCAAAGTGAGCGCACAGTTTTTGTGATGCCTCCAGAACCCGTAGGTCTACCAGCGGGTGCGACATACTCGTACGATTCTGTGTTCTCCGTTGAAGAAAGCAGATATGGTTGCATAAAACCTAAGGCAAATTCTTTGGATCGTCTTATGGGCCAGAGAAATGATCAGTCTGCTCCTGGAAGTCCAGTAGCCAGGAGGACCAAACAGGAAATTAAATCTGCCCAGAAAAATGCTCGAAAATACTCTGATAAACCTAGAGCATGGGCGAAATATTTACTATCAACATGTTACAGGTGGATTACTCAACTTTTGCTAAAAGCCAACTCTAGTTTTATTGAATATATTTTATAACAAAGAGTTTCGCTGATTATCTTTCCTTTGTTTAGTCTGTGGTTCATCCATTTGCCTAGCTACGTTAGTGTTGCCTCATCCAAACACATGGCTCTTTGTATGGCGTATGAAATGCTCGTTAGGATGGAGAAAAACAAACTACAGCCTTTTGACGAAGTTTGTTACAGAGTTGTTATGCAACTTTGTGGATTGTATAGTCAACCGGTAGTTGCTGTGAAGGTAACATCTTTCTGTTTGTCTTTACAATGATTTTGTCTCATACTATGAGGTCGTGCACGTGTTCAATTCTTAATTATTTATAACTAAAGGTGCTGTTTGAGATGAAGAGATGTGGGGTAACTCCTAATGCAATAACATACGGATTTTACAACAAGGCTGTCTTAGAAGCTCAATGGCCTTCCAATGTGAGCAATTCGAGTCAGCTTATGTGGAATAAATTGAGGTATAAATATTGAGATAAAAAAATAAAGGTCATTTAATTTTCTTTTTATGTAATATTGCCATGTCTCGTGCATAATTTGTAGGAACGTAATATACGGAGTATCTCAATTCCGAGCTGCTGGAAGACAATATTCGTTACGAAGTCGTCGTCTGTCGCACTCATTAGATGAAGTTGACAGGCTATCAACCGGCAGTGGTGGTTCATTAGAGTCGCAAACTCAACAACAAGCAAAAACTTCTTCGCAGCGATTGCCTACCTCTTCTTTAAGTCCTCAAGGTGCCCCAGTAAACAACCATACTGTAGATTTAGGAAAAAGTAATAGTGATTCAGAAGCTAATAGTACTTCCACAAACACAATACCAACTCGTATAAGTTCATCTTCTGATATAGGGTATGGCTCTATGAATGATCAAAAAGTATCGTCTGAGGTTGACGATATTGAAGAAAATGAAGAACTCTTGGACAAAACCGCAAAGTCTGGAAAGTTTTGGGGCAAAATGGGCCAGAGTTTGGATCAGTGGGTCAAATCGGGCGTGTCTAGTTTAGCAACTGTTGCTACTTTAGCAAGTGATACAAGTTACTATAGTCCAGCGGGATTAATTATGTCAAGCTATAAAGGGGATTATTCTGGAAAAGATTACGATGAAGAAGACGTTGATGATTTTGATATCAAAGGAGTGCCAGTAAATGCAGGAAAAAGTCATAGAAAATTAGATTTTGATATTGATGACAAAGATGAATCTCTTACAGAAGATGGCAAGAAAAATGATACTTTACGTTTATTGCGATCCGTCAGTTTTGGTAATGATACTCAAATTATGTGCAAATTAAAAGAACTTAAAGAAGTGGAAAATGCCAAAAGCAAAAAACATGAAACTAATGAAGAGAAAAGGTCAGGAAGTGAAGAATCAAGTGTGTCTTTAGAAACTAAAGTTAATCAGTATTATGAAGATCCATCTAGGGAAACATCTGCCGGGAAAAGTTTGTCCAATTCTCGAGAAACAACTCCCGTCGATATTGAAGATGATAATCAACTAACTCTAAGGCCTGAAAGTTTACAACCCTTGAGGTCGCCGTCTATGCAGATTAAAGATCAATTAAGGGAATCTACACCCAGCAGCCCTGCACGAACACCAGTAACTCAAAACGATCCTCTGGGAGCTCTCAATGAGCTAGAAATTACTCACAGTCACAATGCAACACAAAGTGGAACCGGAGCAGCTCTTGCAAATATTATGTCGCAAAACCGTGATTCGCCAAAACGAACATGTAGTGAAGGACAAATTGGTCAAATGGCTGCAGGGAATGGAAATGGAGTCTTGATGGGACCACCAGATACCCCTGTCAAACATTTTCACAGGTCAAGTACACTACCAAATTATGCAACCACAGTTGGGAATCTTGGAAGTAGCGGTTCAACTCCTACTGAAGATAAAATGACTGCGTGTGCAGGACTCGGGGGTGGGAGCACAAATGTAGTGTCTAGTCTTTCAGCAATTTCGTCAAGCCTGAAAAATCCATTCGGGTACTTTTAATTTATTAATGCTACCATGTAATTTAATTCGCTATTAAAGTTCCTTATGAGACAATTTACTGTCTTGTAGTAGTGTGTCCGACATGCATTGCTAATCAAGTTCGTTTTTTACAGTCGCTACAGTCCCGGTAGACTAAGTTTGAGGAAAGCAGGAAGTTCTTTAATAGAGTCTACAATTGGAGGTAAAAAAGCTGAAGCTCTTATGGAAGGTTTTAATCAGTTCAAGTCTGTGGCTGCTGTAACGATGAAAAACAAAATAGAGGAACTAAAAGAAGTTGTTGGCAATAATTCGCCGGCTGGTCGAAATGGACCTTTTGGGTAATTATTTACAGCCTATTGCCGGTTATTTTTAGGAATAGAATTTTGGGGCAAGTGGACATCGAGATTTTCAACTTTGTTTCCATTCACTTAGAAGGCTGCCTGACGACCTCGGAGGTTCTGGTGAAGATTTGGCAGATTGGGATGGCGGAGAGCAAAATGGTGATCAATGGGCCAGCGTATCTGAATCTTATTTGGACCAGTTGTTACTGACAGGAGACAGCGGTTCAACAAGAGCTAGTTTTGCTAGTGCAGAAGTAAACCTGGGACCGAGTCATCACGGTAAAGCAGTATTTTTATTTATTTAATCAAAAAGATGCCATTACAAGGGTCCACTTCTATGGCTAAACTTGCTAAACTAATATTAAAAACTTACTCTATTTACTAATTAATTCTTGTCAATGAAGGCTCCTACTAGTATTAGTGAATAGTATTTAATTGAATAATTAATATACAATTTTATAATAGATTTGACTTTGACTGTTATTTATGTTTGTATTTATACTTATAATTATTTCGTTTTAGACACTCCATTATCAAGCTCGACGCAAAGCTTGTTCATTGACAACGTTAAGAGTCTGACTGGTCCAGCCAATCGAAAAGATCATCCCAATCCGGTTGCCATTGAAATAAGTATGACTACCTGTTCAGAATGTCACAATTGTTCATCACTACTCTTTGACGAAGAAATCATGGCAGGCTGGACTGCTGAAGATTCGAATTTGAATACAAAGTGAGTGTATAGTCAATGAGCGGATGGTTTCCCTATTAGTTTGTAGTTTGTTATTGCATCTTTTTACCAATATGCATTTTTTACAGGTGCCCTCACTGCAATAAATTGGAAGTACCTTTCCTAGAAGTTAGAGTTAAAGATTTTCGACATGCTTCTTTGACTTTGTCTAGTCTCCTTCAAAACAATTTAACAAACGCTCCAAGTTTAGAAAGCATGGTGAGTGGGGCGAATACCTCACGAAGAGCCTCCCTTCTCTATCCTGCAAATACCACTACCGCGTCTTCTAATCCTACTACGCAACCAGTCACAAAATCACCAATTACGTTAAGTTCAAAAACTGAGAGTGCCAGCTCTGACCAAATTAATAATCAAATCTCTAAGGATGTAAGTGATGGAAATGTTTGCTCTACATCAGATGTAATTGAAAAGCCTAAGGATGAAAATACTAACGCTCCTGACAAAATCGTAAATGGAGATATCCAGTCACTCGACCCACTTGGTGTGATGGAGGAAAAAAGTCGCAGGAACAGCCCAGAACCCGTCGAGTCAAGTAGTGCAGCAGTAGCTGAAGCTACATCTACAAATAATCCTACTGTTTCTTTAACCGCTCCTGGTGAACCCGCAAATGTACCAAGTAGTAATGTGCAATCTGCTAAAGTTGTCGAAATAGAGGGAATTGAAGCGGACCCTATTATAGTTCCATATTTAAGTCCATTGGTATTAAGAAAAGAATTAGAAAATGTTTTAGATCATGAAGGAGATTCGTGTTTAGTACAATCACGTTTCGTGGATGAGCATCCCATTATTTATTGGAACTTGGTATGTCACAATCTTATTGCACTTGACATTGCAACATTTTAATAATGAATGCAAAAGTTTAATTTTATATCTGTATAAATAGTTTGTTTGTTAATGATTCAAAAATTAGAAATAAGATGTATACCTACAAAATATCTATTATCGCATGTAAATTAAATGTGTACTTCATTTTAAATTATAATGCAGGTTTGGTTTTTCCATCGAGCAAATTTGACGAGTCATATAAAAGGACTTAGCCTGCAAGCCAAATCTTTGATCCCAACTAAACGAGTCCCGATAAAAAAGGATGCAACGGAAAAAGTCAACGAAGGTGTTGAAGGTGATGTAGCAGCAACAATTATCGCTGAAGATAGTGAGCCATTTTCGATTCATCCGTCATGGGAAGGAGCAGACCATCGCAATGTTGTTATTAAGTGCATGTGGGACAACCCTAAGTTTCACGAACAATTCGGAACTCCTCTCTATGTCCAATGGTTGAACAATCAAAACAAATCTAATCGTGACCCGAAGACTGATGACGATAAAAATCCGGATAGTAGTACTGCAAAGTAAGTTTGAATTTTCAATATTGGTGATTTAATTAATTTTTTTGTTAATACCATTCATAAAATTAATGGTCTGATAATTTTTCACAGACTGATGTCAAACGTGTTGAGAGCTGTTCAAGGAAACATGTTATCTCAAACATGCCCCCAACTATTGTATCATTACCACAAGCAATCTCGAAAACGACATTTCCCTACCTATAGAGATATTCTTTTCTTATCTTTGACTGCTGCTGGGCGGGAGTCATGCGATTTATGTAAGTATATCTCCTTTTTAGTTTTGTTGTATCTATTTATCATCTAATGACCGTTGACGAATTTATGGATTAGACATTCACTTGTATTTACACTGATGTTGTTTTATGTGTAGCTCACAGAGTTGTGCAAAATATTCAAGGTAAATGCACTCTAAAATCTAAGCCGGAACCGTCGTATGTAACTAAACATGTATCGATTACAGCATTTACATGTGCTTTCATTGGAAAGCTTGCAGTTTTGTTCATTTTACTATTTTGTATTGCAAACGCGTATTATTTATTAGCTGTTGTTGTATGTAACGATTACTGCAGATCAAATATATATGAAGATAGATATTATGCAAATCACTCTTTTATCAACTAGCTGTTTGACGTCTATTAAATGTTGTCTCACATTTGTTGTATGGATATTTTTTTGCTCTTCTTCTATTCTGTAAAAAGTTGTATAGAGGTAAAAAGGTAAAATGCAGCTTGCCTACCTATGTAAATTATCCTTGAAATGTCATTGATTCTGGGTACTCAGGTTTCTAATTTTAACTCTGGTATAATGCGAAACATTACTTTATAATTTAACAATTTAATGTACTAGGTGATCATTGTAGGCTCCCTGGCTGTAGAAAAAGTAATACCTATATAATATGCAGTATTCACGCATGGCATAACAATAATAATATAGCGTTTCTGTCGGTGTCAATAAGCTACTGCTATACAGCATACTAAATGTTGTACGTTTATTGAGTTCTGTTTAGTAAAGGTTAAAATTGATTATTTTGTTTCAGATGGATTCGGATACGATAGAGAGTACCGTGATGTATACAGCAAACTTCATAACAACGATGATTACGAATGCATGGATCTTGGTGATAGACCTCCAACTGACAATGCATTATTCTGTCGACGATTCTTCCGAGACTTACAGCTGTAGCTTCCCACACTTCTACAAACAGTGAATAGTTCATAGAAGTTAATTGTGAAAGAAAGATTTGAGTTGAACTCGTCTGTATATTATATGTAGACTTTTCATCCTGGTACCACATGAAAAGTTAAAACTAACGTAATTGAAAGGTACTACTTTTTAAATACTTGAATTTAGATGTAACAATATGTTTTGTTGATGTATCTAATCTGTCCTTAGTATTAATATTACTTAGGTTAGTAAGAATGCAATGCATGTAAAATCGTTTAAAACAAGGCAAGACTGGACGTAGAAATAGTTTTTAATTAGTAGCTAACTACCATTAACTGTTTACAACGAATCTTAGGAAAGAAAAACTATCCATGTCACTGCATTTTCAAGTTTGTGTTGTTTTATTAAACATTCATTTGTGATACTGTGTAAGCATTTCTTATATCAGAAAATGTTATCAATATTAGCAAAATATACGTATACGTAAATCTGTTTTCAATGTATGTACATAGGCATTAGTTAATGTGTTAATGTTATTACTAGTATTGGTGTAATAGTTCAATTTATAGAGTGTACTATATACTATCTGTTAGCACTTTTGGACAGTGCGTTGTACGTATTAACTTTGGGGTAAGTGCAATTGAATCAAAAATGGATTCACAAGTCAGATGATGACAGGATTTTATTTGCAGATCGAGAGACCAAAAGCGGATTATCTACAATATCATATCAGAAACGTAGTTTAAATATTATTTGTGAGATGAACTATCAAGTATAAATAACCTGTTTTATTATTGTTGTTTTATTACTATTATTGTATAATAGTAACGTGACTTTTTTACATTAGTTTAACTCTTTCCTTGTATTACTCATTGTCAGTATGTAAAGTACATAAGATACGTTGTACCTTGTACCTCTAAAAGTAAGTAGGGTAGATGCATACAGTACGTGTAATATTAACATGCATTATCTTTAAACAAGGACAATATTGCAACAGTCATGAAATCGAAATTGCATTTACTTAATAATAATAATAATTGTAGCAATGTGTATGTAATGTAATGCATATTATAATAATCGTCGAATGTAATGTTATCTCATTTGAGGGGTTTCTATGATGGAATACTGATAGTTGTACTAGAGCAAGTGAATATCGTGAAATATCTGTAGTTGTGTGATAAAAGTGAATATCAAAAATAAATAGGAATTCATAGGTTTGTTTATCGCTCCAATACAAATCTTTATTAGAGTCTGTAGAATTATTTTTATGTACAAAGTACATCTCGAATTCATGTACAATTGAGAAAAAATAGCGTTCATTCATGCCGTTTTAATGTTTCTGGTTTGCAGTTTTGGGGAATTCAGTGATGATGTTTACTGCATTTTTTGGTCATTGAAGAATTCGACCATAGATTGGCCGTAGTTACCCATCCAAGCAACATTTCTTTCAATGCTTCTTATAGAATTATTCAATGATCCTGATTGACTAATCAGTGCATCTCGGTTTACGTCAATAAAATCTTGAACCTGAACAAGACATGTCAAGAATATTAGGATTTGTGTAATTGTATACTTTGCGATTAAGAAAAATATAGGTGTAGTTAACACTAATTTAAAAAGTATGTATATCATACGTTGATGAGGTCTTGAGGGTCACTCAGGTAGTTGCTTAGTGTAGAAATGGCGCCTGCAACGGCATTCGCATCGTGACTGTGATAATCAAAATATTACATTAATTAGGTTGTAGATTCATCGAGTTTGGACTCACTGTTATGCATACAATCTTACAACTGGAAGAAAACATTTTAAAAGTAAGTTAGACTTACTAAGTCATAATGTCAGTAAACCGATTTTGTAAGAAAGACCACAACTTTGGTCTTCCCTCGGGTGTCATTGCAACTCTTTGAATTAAACCTGCAGCATCATTTTTCGAAATTCCAGTCTGAGAATTCAATGATAATTCCAGTACCCTGAAAAGAAAAATTAAACAAATTAATGTGGTTTTATCATTTTCGTTTCAGAAAAATGACTTTTGAATATCTCACTGGTCAATAGCTGCAGGATCAACAGCACAGCCTAAAGCATTTCTCCATGTTGTTGTTTCTTCAAAGAATTTTCCGAGAGCAAAATAATATCCAGCTTCGCCATCGGCAGCCACGATTGCACAATACATAGTGTCCCTTATATCCACCGGTACTCTACGATTTCAAAGTAAGAGTATCAAACAAGTATTATCGTGATTTTTCAGTGGAAGTAATTACCCATCTTGGAAACATCTTAATCAAATCATTTGGTATATGTACATAATATATCGTTAATGTAACGAGTGGGAAAACCTACGGATTTGTTAAGGGATTAGCAACCCATTGCAGTCTCAGTTTGTTAGCATACTCATAACATGATGGTAAACCAAATGCACATCCCCACTGGAGAAGTCTTAACCGAAGAAGAACTTTATCGCCTCCATTGTTATCCAATTGTTCTACACCAATCAAATTCAGTGCTGCATTTACTCGTTCAGCCAAGTAATCCTGTGTAAAGTAACATCAATGCATATCGTGTTTAACACTAAGCTCCCCATTGAACATTGCTCTTTATTAAATATAACTACATAGTTAGGTACATATAAATTGTTTAATAAAATGTCTTCCCTCGAAATAAATGTCACTAACCTTGAAGAGCGAATAATAAGTGGCACTACCACTGAAGTAATCAAACGCAGTTCCCATATTATTGAAGAAGGATTGCCATGGAGGAAGTTTGTCTTCTTGGGCTAAATAAGTTGTAAAGTCCATTGCGTGTTGAACTGTAGTGTATGCTGGAACTGTGAGAACATATTTTAACGTAAGTTAAACGTGCATGAAATATAAAAGGAGTATTTTCGTCGGATATGCTTATAGGTCATGTATTTCCTCTGCCTGTATTATTGTTAGTATTTCCTCTTGTATAATAAATGTATCAATTATTGAAACATAACACTAATGATACTGGAGTGAAATAATTTCTATATGATATATTTTTAGCATTGAATCATTCATTCTACTACTTTCCGTGTCAGTAGCAGGTAAACCTAAGGTGAATACTTTATTGTAATAGACAAATATGTTGTGAATTTGTGAGCAGAGCACGCTATGTGATGTTGGTATGGAGGAAAATAAGGTAAAATCTTATAGCATAATAAAATATTAATACACCACAATATTTTATTATTGTTGTTTTTACCTGCAAATGAGAATTTGAAGTAATCGTCAATTGTCTGGCACCTGCTAGCTATGCTTATTACGGATGCATCAAGTTCAAGTTGCTGACGAAGCAAAGTTCTCAGATTGTCGTCGTAGAGTACACGGAAATATCCAGTTGATGCTGTGTTAACAAATATCCATTTAGTTGTGTCTACTTGATGTGTGATTGAAGTAGCGGTTTTAGGAATCCAGGCTTTTGGTTGTCGATTGCTTCCCGTACTACTTGGGTTGGCTTCATTGTGATATGATATGGGCACATACCACAAATGATTCGGATCTAAAACGGTTGTGTTAACTTTCCGGGGATTTGAGCCATAGCTTTCCTGAAAAAGTAGTCACATAATGAATCATCAGTGTATGCCTGTATCTTTATGTTCACATAAAAGATTCATATAGTTGAGGGCTTAACCCACGAATCTTTTTCTCTGTATTTTACTTCTCTGTTTGGTAATGAGACAAAATTTTAACATCTATTTTAAAATACCTGTGTGATTGTCAATTCATTTGGGCCTGTAGCGGAAACTCTAACTAAAGGAAATCCTGTTTGATGTGTCCAAGTGTCCATTATATCTTTGACAGTTAACCCTGCAGGCAGCGTTCCATCTTCTTCAGCTTGCTCTGTAAGAGCTTGAAATAGGTCATCTTGCATAACATTTCCGTATGAGCTACATTGGAGCAGAAAATCCTTCTTAATTTTTGCCTTCAGACACTTTTTCATAAATATTTCATTTAATCGTTTAGTATTCTTAGATTGTGTTCGATTGGAGCTTACTGTCTCTTTAAATATTTTTGAAGAGCTTTAAGCAAGGTGGGTTCAGAAAGAAATCCTTCCGCCATTCGCATGATCGAAGCTCCTTTGTCATAAATGATTGAACCAGGTTGATCACCATCGTTGCTCACAGGTTGGGAATTGACTCCAACGTCATAAGTCATTGCATCTTGATATGAGTCTGTCATGATCCAATTGGAAGGATCGTATTCAGGATCCGTTGAAGCCATGCTCCAGTAAGAGGCATATGTTGCGAATCCTTCCTTGAGCCATATATCATTCCACCTTGAATATACACGTGTCAAATCATAAACTAATAAAACAAAGCGAATTAATTATGGGTTGTTATGATTTTATCAAAATGTAACCATTACCAATGCATAGTTATAATGTTGCCAAACCATTGATGAGCCAATTCGTGGGAAATTACAGAACTTATGCTTCTCCTAGATGCTTCGTTTGTTGTTCCGTTATAATAAAGCAACAAGTTTTCCCTGATGCGAATCAATATTTTGACATGTTAAATAATTATAGACTGTAGATACAAGCAATAATTATGCATCTTATTTTAATTATCGGGGATTTTTCACACCTGTACAATACCAAACCCCAGTTTTCCATTGCTCCTGGAGAGAAATCGGGAATCGCTCCAGAATCCATTTTAGGTAAATCGTAAGAAACATTGTAATGTTGCTCAAAATATGTGATGACCTTGGCAGAGGTTTCAGCAGCGTATATTCCAGATCCTGGAGTCAGTTTGTAAGGTACTCCCCATGTCTAGTTGAATAAGTTGAGTTAAACTACTTTTTTAATTAATCAGTTTGTCAATCTTTCTCAAGATTTCTACATACCTAATGCAAGTTATTTGTAAATGCTCACCCTTGATATTTTCCCATTAAAGAGTTCTGGAGGAGCTTCTTCATAAGTAAAATCAGAAACGACTATACCGATTAAATACGATGACATGATGACTGTTGGCTCATAATGATCCCATACCCATCCTTCAAGAGTTTCACTAAAAGTACAATTATTGTATTATTGCAGGATAATTGTCAATTAATTAGGTACTGTTTAGTACTTTATTAGGTTCCGTTTAGTACTGTACTGCATGTATACTCACTCAGGTGTTGTTGAAATGATTCTCATGTTGCATAATGTGTTGTAATCTTCAGTTCTTCCCAGGCTGATTTCAAAAATAGCTTTGAACGAAGGTTCATCAAAACATGGAAATGCTCTGCGGGCGTCCATTCGTTCGAATTGAGTTGCTGCAAGATATCTTTATGAATTTAAATTAGGGTTGTAATTTAATTCTCATGCATGTGCTCAGGTAATTATTTTAGTACATACATTGATGCAATATAGTAACTTAGTATTAAGTGAAATGTTTCTTTAGCTCTTTACCGCACTTCATTGGTATTGGGATCTGTGTAGCTACTTCTGTAAAGACCTGCTAAAGGGCTTGATGGAATTGGAGCTACAAAGCGAACAAAGATTTTGTACTCTTGAGCTGCTTGTAGGTCTTGCCCAAGAACAAGTGTGTATGTAAACTCTTCGTTATTTGCACTCTGCTCTACAATGGGTATTTCAGAACCTGTTGCAGAATTGGTTACCTATGTCATTGTAGTGAAAAAACAAGATATTTAATACAATAAGATTATTTCGCTTTAAAATGAAGCCATAAGGTTTCGTACACCTGAACTTACCGAAACTGAGGCTGCATCAATTGTCAAACCTCTTTGATTAAAAGTAATAGTGTTTGTGCTGCTTTTAGCTTGTACTGTGATGGTGACCTCACCAGGGGCTGTAAAAGGGGTAGGATTGATGTTTAGAATCGGTCTTAATTTTAATTTATAGTGCGATGGAATGACATCGGTGGGAAGTCTCCTAAAGTTTGCTGTAGGGGCAGTGACGATTTCACGATTTTTCCACGGACGGGGATCAGGTTCTTGGGGAAAGCGAGACGACGGGTTTCCCACTGTGGATGAAAAAATGGAAAAACATGTTGCAAATACAATTATACGCAGCAACATTTCGAAAATAAAATGCTGTGTCCAGTCCAGCACAAAATAATTTATAAATCTTTCCTGCTTGCAATTGTAATTTTGAGAGCAAGACAAACAATATCGTTGCTTTTAAGGCATTTGCATTTGGGCCGAAGTATTCCGAATTATCTTATCCGAAAATTGATTAATGTAACTTAAGTTGATTAGCACAATGTTAAAACATAGATAGTTAGACACATGCACGTGTAGACATCCTTTATAATCTGCACCTTTACGTTATTATCTATTATATGTAGGTTATTTGGCTTATGTCTGCAATGTATGTAAAGGGTCATGCAATTTTCTTTAATGTAATACTGTACATACCAATATACATACATACTAGTATAATATTAGATTTGGGTCGGAAAGATTTTGATCCACTGTAGTTTGGGTTTCCCGTATTTTATGTTTTAATCAGATAAACTGGAAGATTAATACCTCCATTAAGTACCTACCTAGTTACATATTGAATTATATTTTTTGTGCATTTACTATTATACTACTGTCTACCACATAAGTAATACAAACTCAATCGTAACATTATCAATTACATGCATGTTAGTATAAATAAATAAATAAATAAGCAAGATAAAAATGTTCATAATTTGATCCTATTCGGCCTAATAATTATGTATACATTAGTCCGTGCAAATATTCTTGTTGTTCCATTGAATTACAGATAGGTAGGAACTATTTACTCTAAAAAGTCAAGCTTGAAATAAAGTCGCATCAGACAGCCTTAACTTCAGTACTCTAGAGCTATGTCTATATCGTATGAATACTCATGGATGGCCAAAACTACAGTACATTATTTTTTCCTCGGCTGACCGCTGAGAATTATGAGAATTTCAAGTAAAGTCATAGATTCCGTGCATAATGTGATAAAATCAAATTATTCTATTTCTGACTCGTTTAATGAATGCAAAATTCATGGTGTTGCCCGAATTATTTGTGATGCGTATCCTTTATCATAGTTTATCATTATACATTATCCTTATTGAAATGTCAATTATTTCACGTGCGCAAGTTTGCTTGCTACAAAAACCACAGCTCCTACAACTACAGGGTCTGTAATTGGCAATCATCTTTATAATGTGCGAAAAACAATTTTTTTTAATATTAAAATTTAGTATATAAAAAAACTCTTTACAATATAAACTTGTTTACCAATTTCAAAAAACACATTTTCCTCGTGTAATTTAATGCATGCACAAAGAAAATTCGTGATGATTGAGCTTGAGCTCTGTAACAGACTAGATACATGTGCATGTGATGTGATGTTGCCTCAAATCGCTAGTGCAAAGATTAGTTAGCAGTTATTTGATATTTTTCCTAGCACGTTAATCCAAAGTGAAAAAGTTCAGCAACAATCGTTCACCCATTGCTTGAACTTATGCATTTACGATTAAAGTCCATTCTCCACTTAAATGAATTGTTCAACTTTTACATGTAAGAATATTTCCATTTTTGTCCAAAACATTTTGTAAAGTAAATGTAAAGTGAGAATTTTTCCTTATCTCTACTTAATTAACATAACTTTAGCAAGTTAATTGATACAGTTGTACTAGAAGGCACTAGTAGGTATGTAAAATCCTGCCCGTTTGTTCCCGAACGATTTCGTACTATGAATCTTGAATATAATTAACCCATTGCTTTTTGCGTACTTAAATTCCTTATTAATAATACCTACGTTGACTCAACAGAAGTGACCATGAGAATTTGTGAAGACAAACCATTAAATCTACGTCAGAAGAAATACAAAATCATAAAAATTGTGAAATGATCAGTGTCATTAAACTGGAATCAATACTCATTGCTAAAGTATATATTTTGAGCACATGTTCATCTAATCTAAATGAATGAAAGCTGATAATAAATAATAACCTTACATAAATTTAGTACTATACTTTTTGTACAACTCTGTATACGCATTACGCAAGTAGGTACATAACTCGCCCAATGTGTAACTTGTTAAGCACGCGGTACACCACACACACCCACCAAATTCATCTACAGTATATATACTCATTAACTCATTACTGTACGTAGGTACACATTACTATAGATTTGGTTGCATACAACTTGTATGTACCTAGTTGTACTTATTGTTAGTGTGTGCAACAGCTTTCAATGTTGTATAAGTTTGTAGATTATGTGTCTAGTGTCTACTCATAAAAACTGAGAGAGTATAAGCTTGAACTTGAGACGTGTACAGAATGTTTTACATAATATTTGCAGTTGACTACCAAAGGACAAGGCATGCAAAGGGGTGGTCGCAACAGAACGGACGTTGGGTTCTGGTGGTGTGATCATCTCATCTAACAATGACTATAACTTCGTATATATACATAAACCCTGCACGAATATTTAAGCTTTTCAAGTTCTCAACTTTGCTGCCAGTCTGACTTCCATCCATCCAGTTCCAGTAAGTTCATTTGAAAGTAAAACTAGATAGCAATTGTGTAAATATTATAGCCAGTATAGCAAACTCAGCTAATTCTTAACTTTTGCTGAGCTAGACAGCTATTGATATCTGGAACGGTTAGAAAAAGACTAGATATGAATGTAGTATGTAGGTATGTACATTGGGTGACGACATCATCGTTTCTAAGCTATAAGTTGTATTAGATAAATGCTGGCGTATATGGAATTGCAGTACATGGCAACTACATTTTTACATACATGCAAATACATGATTCGTGGCACATATTTTATATACGTGTACTAATGAAATGCATACGACAGCGTGGAAAAACAAGCCATTCAATCCAAGACACTCGAGACCGTATTCCATGATCCTGCTTGTATTAATGCAGTACATATAAAGGTAGGGTTTTACAATGTGTTTGCAATCTACTAGTATTATGTGGCTATGTATGAGTAAAATACTAATACCCTTATGCCAATGCAATGAAAGCTGGTTGCTTAAATATATGAGAAAGGTATTGAAACAGTGTAGGCCTGTTCCAACTGTTGCTGTATTTTACATGGACTTAATGTAAGTAAATTTGCTCAGAGTCCGTATATATAGCCGGTTTCCTTCATTCAATCTTCCTTTCAGTGCCGTCTTCAGTTGCTGGTGCTTTTGTTCAAGAACTGTGCCCACGTTTTTGTAGCATGTGCTAATTTCAGTGTCTGAGGATTTTAACGGATTTCCATTTTTCATGTAAGTATTTTTGTTGTTGTAAATATTTACGTCAATATTTTGCACCTCTTATAGCGGAACATGTACCTAAATATTTTGCAAGTAGTCGCCTTTCTGTTACTGGTTTAACTTTCATTTAACGTGCAAAGTTGTTAACAGTAGGCAAATAAATTCGAGAAAAAAATAAAGTATTTAGTAAATGCATAAAAAATCATAGTGTTTCGTCGCTAATATTTCGGGGAGAAGAAGAGTGTTGCGTGCTACAAAGACAAAATGCAGATAACAAGGAACTTGTGAACTGGGTTATTTCAATTGATGTAAAGCAATTGAAACTAATTTATTTAAGAGATACAAATCACAGAATCATTTACAATAAAGTCTCAACCTACATTGTTATGCACGATTTAGATAGTCACGGAGCTTATGTCTAGTCTCGTGAGTTACGCCCTTCTTTAATATGGACATGACAGCAAGAAGGTACAAATATTACAAAGTGTCAGTGCAGATTACATAAGCTAAGCGGATATTACATAAAACCTCGTACGATACTCAACAAAGGTCAATTTTATTACCGCTTTCGATTCAACGATCATTTATTCAGTTCATTGAGCAGACATAGTGGGTTATCTCCTATCTGCTCCCTCCACACACACACACACGCAGAGCAATCTGAGTCTGAATGAGTCGATGAGCAAACCAGGCCCAATCTTAAGTCACATCACACTTATGGATGTGTTTGCAACATGAGAAATAAAGTGGAATGTGCTGGAAAGTCATTCATCATCCAAGTTATCAAAGTCATGATCGCTCAGAGTGTTGCAAAAAATCTTTTGATAAAAATACCATCAAATAAAAATTATCGTATTGTGTCGTTGTGTGAACTCCCATTGAAATGGAACATTTCGTCTAACTCGCCATCAAAGCGATCATTCATTCCTAGATCTTATATAAAATACTTACGCACCAACCTAATGCAAAAAATTAACAATTTCATTAATTGTTCAGAGTTGCAAATCCCATCATTAAGTTGGTCAATGTTAGTCTTTATTTAATTGTGGAAAATTGTAGCTATACACTAGAAATAAAATGAATAAGGAAAAAAATTGCCGCATGAATGCACTTTTTCCTAAACGGAGCAGATGGATTAATATGGGGTTACGTATATGATTATAATGAGAAAGTAATTAATAAATGATAATTACTGATAATTAATACCTTCCTGTATGTTAATCAGAGTTTTCCTAGATTTCCCTATGTGTTAAAGAGAGTTTTTCCTGAATACATTGTAGCGCTACAAGGTATGAATCACGGTTTGACAGAGCAGATCGTCTGATATGCCATGTGCTCAGTGTGTGATTTTCCGTAGTTGATAGTCCGTGTATATGAGTAGAAACACCGGCTGCGGCTAGCCAAAGTCTGTTCTATACATACATGGTACACTCACCTGATCACGCGAGTGCTTATAACAGGAACAGGCGCAAAGATTAATAGTGGTATATGCATTACATACATTTTATACCTTACACTAATGTTGGGTTGGGGCTGGGATACTACAGCTATGTATACAATACAGGTTTCTTTATATCATCATTTTATATAGGTACTGAACGGTTGACTACGTGAGTTTCCCTTCGTACCCAACGTACTTTTGTACTTACACGTTGAACTTAATACACCATCCATCAGCATAAAAATTTGAACTGGGAAAGCAATTGTTTCGAAGTAGTATAACTCTTGTGTATGTTCTGTCTGTGTACCTAAGTATGTACTACTTGGACAATGAGATACAAAGAGTAAATGTCTATGATCTAAACTAAAGGTAAAGGCTGCAGGGCAGGTATGGCAAATTGATGCAGAATTTTTGTGCTGTGCGACGACGGTGAGTATGGTGTGATGTTCTTTTAGCTTGCTGGTTGGCTAAGGAAAGCTAACACAAATGAGAGGGCAAAGAATTCATTGTATTGCTTTAAATCTCTCTGTAGGTGTACATAGGTAAACGTAGTAGCATTTCCATTGTACTAAATTGGCAGTGCAGACAAAACTGACTTTCCACGTCTCCAGAGACTCTTTCCTGATTTCCTTGAAGTGCTTGAAAATGCAACCACAGTTTAGACGCGGTTAAATGTACATTAATGATTCTATACTTTATGTTAAAGTACCTGTGAAGAACGAATGAAAGGAAATAAGGCAAGAAGGTTGTTGTATGTTTTAGATTACTTTTATGTACATGTATGCTTTTGAAAAATGCAACTAACACTCTCCGGTTCCCATGATGGAATGTAGGAGATAATTTCTAACCAAGTTATTACGAATTTTCGACTCTTCCATGTAAGACAGTTTGATGAACTGAGAAAATGGTGTGTCTAGTATTATGTAATACTTATTTACTGTAGTAAGTTACTGTATTTGTATGCTTTGTATACACACTAATAAAATCTCATTCTTCCGTGCTTAGTGAATAGCCATAAAAAATAAACATACATCATATATAACGTTTGTCGTATTTTATTATCCTTTACTGTAACCAAAACCATTTTTTAGCATTCGGGACATCCTGACCCAGGATATAAAAACGACGGATTAAGCACATGTAAGAAATCAGTCATGAATTCTTCACGTGATTCATTATCAGCAAGAATGTATGAATGGTAGTTTCCACTTTTAGTTGATGTGGTCGTTGTGGTCAAACCTAGTTGGATTAGGCAGCTATAGTAACTATTAGACTGAAGTAGGCATTTCATTAGCAACGTTTCAACTTGATTTGCTATTCTCACTTTTATATGGGATGAAAAGATCAGTTTTGTTGATAATTATATAAATTCTATTGATACAAATCTTTAATGTAGCGTAGCCTGCTTTGATTACAATTTTATCACAAAACCAACATGACGGTAATTAACAAATTGACTGATTGATGATACAACAAAAAAGTGATCTTTGAATCAGGATTTAACTAATATACCAGCAAATTCATGTTTTATATTTTATTTGCAGTGGAACAAGATAAATATGTCTCCAAATAAGAAGAGTGATGTCACTGGACCTCCTCCTGCCCACGATAATCATGAAATGCCAGCTCCAGGAACGAAAGAAATTCTTTGCGATGGATATTTCTATGACGTCACAAGTTTTGTAAAGAAACATCCTGGAGGGAGTATAATTGATTATTACACTAAGTCAGGAGAAGATGCAACTTTAGCCATCCAGCAATTTCATCAGCGTTCCACTAAGAAAATTCAAATTATGATGAAATCCTTTAAAAAACGACCAGCAAAAGATAGTGAAAGTACGTTCTTAGAAATACAGCCAAATACATGTAATATATTGCGATATGTTTCATGAAAAATCAATTAACATAATATTATAATTTCATTTGCATCTTGTAGTTGAATCTGACCCTGAAAAATTGAAAAGAAACCGAGCACTGACTGAAGATTTTACAAAACTGTATTTGGAATTAGAAAAGGAAGGAATGTTTAATCCATCATATAGTCATAATATCTATCGCCTTGCAGAATTAGTCGCAATGGCTGCAGCAGGATATTTCCTTCTCTTTTCTCAATACCATGCTATCAAATTCGTGGGAATCACGCTCATTGCATTAGTGCAAGGAAGAAGTGGATGGATTCAACATGAAAGTGGACACCATTCTCTTTCTGGCAACCCAAAATTCGATAGACTTTTTCACGCCGTTTTCTTTGGTAAGTTCGTAGATTTGTAAATCCGATTTAATAATTAGATCTTGGACTTCAAGGATAGGTGTAAAGGCGTATCCAGGGAATTCTAGGGCTTAAAACAACAACCCTGAGTTTCAGAAGAAAGAAATATGCCTTTCAATGAAAGTTTATTTTCTTGAATTGTTTGTATTTATACGGCCATTATTTTTTATGCATATTCATTTTTACCGTGCCAAAATGACGGGCCCCTCGTTTACAAACATTATGCAAATGATATGCAGTCCTGGATAAAGTTTACATTTATAAGGGTGCATTAAAGAGCATTTTGCAATGAATTTGTTGTTCAACATTGCTATGAATTTTTATTACAGGTTTAGGACTTGGACTTTCCTCGACATGGTGGGCTCGGGGTCATAACCGCCATCATGCAATGCCACAAAGACTTAAGCACGATGTTGATTTGGACACAATGCCTTTACTTGCGTACAATGCCAAGGTTGTCAGAAATTCCAAATCTGGAAAAGGATTTATGGTTCAAAATCAGGTGAATATAATATACTCATTGAACTAATATTTTTTATGTTCAAATAGTAACATTACTTCTAAAGAATTTCTAAATTTTTAATTGGTTATTTGTGTAGGTCTACTTGTTCCTTTTGATCGACACCTTAATTGGGACTTTAGTATGGCAATTGTATATTCATCCAAGATACGTCTTGAAAAATGGATACTATCTCCAACTAGTCTCAATGTTTGGTCATTATGTTCTTGCATATTACATTGGATTCTGGCCTTGGTTGATCTCCACTTGGCTGATGTCGATGTATCTCTTCGGAAACTTTGCCCTATCTCACACCTTCTTGCCAGTTACAACGTAAGTTTCTTTCATAGCATACTTTACTTTTGCTTTACATTTTTATTATTATCATTTTACTTAACAATTTTTCAATATCTCACTCATTAATCTGTTTTTGTTTTTAAATAGTGAGCCAACACACTGGGTAGAATACTCTCTTGTTCACACTGCGGATGTGGAGCCTGCTCCATGGTGCAATTGGTGGATGGGATTTTTGAATTATCAAATTGAACACCATTTGTTCCCAACAATGCCACAATTCCGTCATCCCCTTGTTAAGGACAGAGTGCGAGCCCTAGCTGAAAAACACAATATTCCATATGTAGTATACTCTTACGCAGAGGCTATGCACAAAACTTTCAAAAATCTGTCTGATGTTGCTAAAGAGTTAAGACACAGCTAACTGCTTTAGAGAAATCGCTATAACATTGACATATTGTATGTAGCAATTTGAAACAGATTATTATAATTGTGGTCCGTGTTGTTGTGGAGTCTTTGCTCATTTACCGCTTACTCCCAGCTTGGTATCGTATTTGTATATTTTACTCAGAGGTTTGCTCGTACATACAACATAATCTTTATACAACTAACATGAAATTCTGCAACTTAAAATAATTGCATACAGCAGACACACACTTCAATGGAAACATCGTTAACTCGTGTATATGCTATATCTACTACTTAATTGTTATAGTTTCAGAGAACAATTCAGTAGCTTAATTTTTCATAGGCTGTTGGTTGGTTGTTGGGTTTATTGAGTTTTGTTTTAACTACATTTACTATAGTATTATAAAGAGTTATATGTTATGAGAAAAAAACGAAAATCAATCAATAAACTAACAAAAATGTTCATGTTGTCAAATAAAAATACCTATACGTCAATTCATTTTCGGGAAACTCCATCATCAATTACATGTACATAGAATATAGGTAGAAATAAACCAAGTTTTCGTTTGGGAAACGTTTTATTAGAGTAGAAGTAAGTAATAAAAATGTAAAACTATTACCTATCCATATATATTTTTTTGAGCTAAAGATTGAAGGATTTGTTACGTATACCTAAGCACATTTTTAGAATTTCCTATTATTGGCTGTAATAGTTATACTAGCCAACGAAAACTCGAGCATAAAATACTATATACCGTGCCTAACAGAATGAGTGTATAAGAGCAGGATTAACAAAGAGTCAAAGCTTTGATACTTAATGTATGCAGCTATGATTGTCTAATAGCAGAAGAATCATGTTAAAATTTCGTTTTGAAAAACATTTAGCGCATAGATATAGTTTATAGACCTTTACTTACACCGCTTGAAATGTTCATTTTTGTATAAAAATTGACTACAATGTAAACACTGTCAGCGAATCCGCCTTGTGTGGTGCATAATATTTACATATCAGTAACCGCTATAACTAACGGTTATACATACATTTTGCTGTAATGAAATGACTAGTTATTTTATGCACTAGTCAAAGGCAAAGACTACACAAAGACAATACAGCACAGACTTTTGTACTGCATAAAATAATTTTCAGATACAATTTTCTACTTTATATTCAATCTAAATAGATTTACCAGATTTACCTAAATAAAATTATTGTGTGCAAAATGTATTGATTGTGATTGTTTTAATGACTATGAGAGTATTGACGTTTACCGTATTTATAACCACTACTAAGGTAAATAAATAGGTAATACCGATTCCAATAATTTTGCTTTTTAATCGAATTTAATTTTTTTGTGATATACCAAGTGTTAGGTGATACGTATAATATTATGTTGTTGCGTAGTCATATAGCTAATTGTAAGTATTCTGGTTTAACAGGCTTAGGTATGTGGGCTTATCTGCTTACTGTGCTGTGAATGGATGACGCTCGTAGGTCAAAGTCTGCACATAAGGGAAAGGCACCAATAATTATTTTGGCAATTGCCTTCAATTTAGGATATCTAGTATCGAACGGTATTATTTATTAGGTGCTTATGAAAACTATTAGTACACATTTAGTGTGTGCCCGCCTTTCTTACTTATTTATTAGCAATGCTATTACATGCACGAAGAATTAGTAACTGCGGCCCTTGTGGCTGTTAAAATTTTTCTAGCCACCCACCATGTTCTTAATGGCGAATAAAGACGTCTACATTGACACACATGAAATTTGAATTGTCATCACTTTATTTTCATTCAAGAACAATTAGTAAATTCTTCCAAAGTTTATTACACAGGAGGAGTGAGAACATTAGCCGATAATTTATTACAAACATAAACCAGAAGTAAATAAAGTAAATCGTATTATTGTAAATCGATTCTACATGAGTTTGTGGACTGTATTGACTTATAGTTAGTTGGCTTCAACTAAATGCTAAATATGATCCGCAAAGTACAATATAATTTGTAAGTGCGTTACTAAGTAGTTATAACTAACGTAGTAGTGTATAATGTATCACTTAATTCTGTATGAAGCAGCGGTGGGTTGTAACTTTACCTGCACAATAATAAATATAGGTTGTGTAGCATGGGATAGAGGAAACAAGGAAAGGCGTACGCTGTAAATAATTTATAAGTATAGTATAGGTATAATGGACTTTGCAAATCCATGAAGGTATGGATGAATAGAGTGCTGATTAAATACAATTAATTAGTTTGCGGACAACATAACAATGCAAACTAACTAAAACCAGATCGTTGAAACAGAAAGTAACTATTTATATGTGGTTATAAAGTTCGTTCGTCAATGGCTTGCGTATTTGTTTTATGATTATTGGTTTAGGGAAAAGGATTTTGAAGTGGTAAAAAAGGTTGGAAAAATGAACGCTGAAAACATTTACCCACTTGAATTTTTCTAATATTATTATACGAATATGAGAGAGGAGTTTCGCAAAAAAAAGTTTGAATTGCTTTTGTACTTGATAACTTTGTATAATGACCATAGTGCATTCATAATATTTTTAATAAGATGAAAGGATGAAACACACATATATATATACACGTTTTCCCATTCTTCCTTTGGTAAACACAAACTACATGTATTTACAGGTAAAATGGAAACCTCTGTGTGGTACAAAGTCTAATTATTAGCACTCTCCTACCGAAAAGCGCAATTTATTGGTGTTTCGTAATGTTTTCCACGTTACATCAGCAAAGGTGTACAAAGGTGATAATATTGATATACAGATACAATTTGTAGTTAATTTGGTGCTGTAATCTTTATCAATTATTGACTTTTTGTATTGATCATGTTAAATTAACTGTTCCATGATGACTAATGATGAAACTCCATAAATCATGTAACTTCATGCACAGACTCACAGAGGTTACCAATGTTGTTATGCACAGCATTCACTGCATTATAGTTCATTATTGGAGTTACCTTAGCGCAAAGTGCATAGGCCAATTCAATACAGTAATATTGGAAATATCAAAGTTCACAATATGTAAATAAAACACATTGTTCCTTCATCCTTCGTATCATTCAATTGTGTAGTGCTGTTCAGCACTATGATATACACATTGGACCAAATGGACTTTGGCTTTGTCACTTTGATCGCAACTAATCGAATCGTAATAAAATAAGGCAAAGAGTTTAATAGATTGTACGAATAGTTTACGATGCTCTTCTGACCTTCTATGTTCGATTGGTTTTTCATTTTTGTTGACAGTTGACATGGTTTATCATTAGGTGTGAGAAATAAAAGGCCCATTCATGGAATGGTAGAACCAGTTTAGTTCCAACTTTCAATAAAACATCCTACACTTGCTACAAATACATAGTGTACGTTTCTTAATTGACACATTGTTAATTAAACGTGGGTACTGCAAAGTACATTAGAGAAAAACAGTAGAACCCATAATATTGAATATATTAATTCTGCTGATCATCATTCACAGTCAGTGAGATCGAGTGAAATGATCAATCAAAAGAATAAGAGCGTAATAAAGCCATTTCGCTCGGCTGAAGAACTTTTATCACCTGAGACATCGCAAATCAACGGAGAGATTCCCCAATGGCTCCGAGGCACTTTTATCAGAACTGGGCCTGGAAAATACGACATCGACTCTGAATTCACAATGAATCATTTGCTGGATGGATACGCTATTTTGTCCAAATTCGTTATCGCCGACGGGACTGTGTCTCTGACGAAGAAATTCGTCGATTCGAATGCATACAAGAAAGCAATGCTGAATAAAAAACCGGTCGTTACCGAATTCGGAACAAGGTGTTACGCAGATCCAAATAAAAGCGTCATATCAAGAATGTGGAGCAGTTTAATCCCTGAACTTACAGACAACACAAATATAGGTTGGTTTAAAATGGGCAATGATATTTTCGCCACAAACGACATGGGTCAATTCATTTCCATCGATTCCTGCTCTCTAGAATGTCTCCAGAAGAACGACGCATCAAAACTCTTCGGAAGTCAAATTGTCACAGCTCATCCTATGCGAGATGAAGAGGATGGGGCAACTTACAACGTTGGAATTTCTTATCTCAGCGGTCTCAAGTACAATATCATCAAAATCCCCGATCCCTCAAAACTGGACCAAGAAGTTTCCAGTACGGAGCTGTTTAAGCAAGCTAAAACTATTTGCTCGATTCCAACCAGAACGATTTCATCCTTTTCTCTCGTTCACAGCTTTGGAATGACGAGGAAGTACATCATTTTCATTGAACAACCTCTGGTAGCAAGTATTAAGAAGGTTTTGGCTAATATGGTTTCTAAAGGACATGGATTCTTCGATTGGATTGAATGGAAACCAGAACTCAAAAATAAATTCATTATTATCGAAAAAGCTACTGGAAAAGTTATTAAAACCGACTACATTTCACAAGACCCATTTTTCCATTTCCATTATGTAAATTGTTACGAAGAAGATGAACATCTTGTTCTCGATATTAGTGTCTACCCGAATAATAACATTCTTGAAAATCAATATCTCGATCAGCTTCGGCTTGGAAAGAAAATAACCACAGATTTGGCTAGTATACATCGCTACGTCATACCTATAATAGCCGATCTGAGTAGAATAAATTGCAGTCGAAAAATCCAGGAAAATGTTGAACTTGTCAAAATCAAATCTTCAGCTAAAGCAGTTCGTCAAGGAAATAAAATCATTCTCACTCCAGAGATTCTCACAAAAGATCCGGTGGATTTCCCAAAAATCAATGATGGCTACACAGGGAAAGCATACAGATATTTTTACGGCTCTGGTGGAATCATTCCCAATCCTGACCAACATAAACTTTTTAAATTCGACTGCTCGAAAAAATCCAGCTGTGCATGGTCCGAATCTGAACATCAAGGGACGGGAGAACCATTGTTCCTTAAAAATCCTCAAGGCACTTCCGAAGATGATGGAATCCTCGTATCTGCCGTAACAGACGGACGAGACTCCCACAACGACTTTTTAATCTTTTTGGATGCAAAGAGTATGAAAGAATTAGGAAGAGCTCAATTTCAAGCTTCGATTCCTCTGGCTTGTCATGGCATATTTCTTCCCGATGAAACCCAAAACTGACTTTAGTGAAAATTAATTATGAGATTGGCATGGATGAAAGTTTGTCGTGCCTAGTCTATAGGAGATTGGGATATCTACTGTAAATACTATTGTTATACTTAGGATAAAATACTGAAATATTTTGCATGGTAAATTTAACTCGTATTAAAGTTCTGGCTACTACTAAATAAACGGTAAAGTAATGTATTAAGTTTTTTGTATTTCTGTATATTGGTACCTAATGTATCTCTGTACAATTAGTAGTATTACAATGTATATCTGTATTTATTCATAGTTTCTAAAATGCTGAGACTATTCGTACTATCAAAAAATTTGTATTAAACTGTGTATATATATTGAAGTGTATGCTGAAAGTGTAGATACGTTGCTAATATGAATTAAAGGTTAAAGGTTTAAGTTGAAATTATATTGAAGAAATAAAAGAGTAATCTACTCATCTCATGTATACATTTTTCGCTTTTGTAACATTATTGGCACAGGCACTTTTTGATTGTTAGAGCACACGCAACTAGAATTCACCATTTTTTATCATAGAAAAATATTGTACTGATGCGTGTACTACATACATACATGTATAACCGGTAGAGACACTGCGTCAATAAATGTGCAAACAAATCGAATTTATTTACTTTAATCTTATCTTTGGACGCTTATTGATAAAGTTTGTGTGTGAAATGAAAGTAGTTGCGTTGACTATGTTAAGTGTCCTTTGCATGCACGAATCATGGTCCGGACTGGACTCTCAAGTTAAACTGAAGGATATTGTGGTGGTAAAAGTGTAGTTTTGTGGTTGCTAGACAATGCGGTATTAGAATGTAGTTTTGTCAACCTAAAGGAAGACTATTATGGGTTTTTCCGAGTGAGAGTAGCATACACAGTTATAACAATACCTTACTTATAAATAAATTTTGCTATTGCTCAATCTTGTTTTTATTTAAGCCATACTAGTACACAACACGAACCAGTCAAACTATATTGCAAATCAAACATGTCCAGGTTTATTTATCAGAATACATTTAACAATCTCAAATTATTTTGTGGCTTAAGATACAGATTATGAAGTGCTGTCGTTGTTAACTTGTTATTACTGAGTAATCTTTAACACAGTTGTTTAAATTTGTGCATAGATTCTAAGAAAACCCTTTGTTGCAAGACCTTCTTGTAAATTCATGAGATGCATTAGTGGAATTAGCCGAGTGCAATACACAGTCACAGTCTACAGTGCATCCTGCAAAATAAATGTTTGGTTGATTTAGTATGCGTATTAGGGATTCGTTTTACATCCTAATTACGTCAGACACATATTATGCACTTAAAGTTCTATTTCTATTATGTAGAAGTAAAGTACGTTCACTTCATTTGCACTTTAATGAATCAACAATTCGGAAATACACGCGATTTTGAGTGTGACAGTATTGTCATTCATGTATACATGCAATAGACTAATAAGGAGGATATTGAGTTTCATGTTGAAACAGAAAGCTGTGATAATTATGCATGAGTTTTAATTCACAAAGAAAACTCTTCCTTTTGCACTGTCCATTTTAAATAGACCTTTTGTCGTAGTATTACGAACTGATATTTTATCAATATATTTGTAACAAGAGAGTTGCAATGCTGAAAAAGATTAAAAGTAGGTTTACAATAGTGTCAACAATAGTTATCGTTGTGTACTTCTTTTCGTACTATTTCTTACACAATTACATTGTAGGAGATAATCCTTCTTATGGTGTGAAAGAACTGGAACAAACTTCAACTTCCCGTAGAGATACTACACTCAACTATGAAACGATTTCCATAGACCGTCTTCTTGAGAAATATGAAGCGTATATTAGTAACAATACACTTACGAATAATAGTAATTACTCTGGACAATTAAATAACAGTAATCAGTTAAATATTTCTTCTAGTAAAGTTACTGATGTTCCAGTTCCAATTGATACAAATACGAGTAAGGTAATAGACCATAGTGGATCTGGTGCAACAGAACTAAATCTTAATGTCTCACTTAAAGAAATAACCAATTTCTCAGCTGTAAACTTAACAACTCCCAAAAATGTAACACTTACAAGTGACTTATATGAACATGGGTTTAAAGTTAACAGTTCCCATTTATGTCCTAATAATGGACTCAACATCAAAGTTGTGATTTTAATTACGTCTGCCCCTGGACATTCTAAACAACGAGATGGCATAAGATTTACCTGGGGACACTTTTCCAGAAGAAGAGATATAGTAATTGCATTTCTGTTAGGTTGGTAAAACATTCTTTTTGATTTATTATTAGTGTAGATCTATCTTCATTTATTGTGTTATTCCATATGTAATACTGCCTAGGTAGGTATATTATAATACACACCTACATGATTTTTGTGCAATGAAT
>JAQFYB010001293.1:0-34548 GCA_034694085.1 Pogonognathellus longicornis
TTTTTGTTACTATATAATAAGCAGAAAAGCTGTCAATAAAATGAGCAGAGATTTTGCGAATTAATTGCAAAATATGAATTCGAGTCATATTGAAGTATACTTTCTGCTAGTTATGTGTGTTGTAAAAGGAGATACAAAGATAAAAGAGAGATTGAAGAAAATGCAATACAGAAGTATTAAATGATGCCGCAGAAGGGCCTTTAGTTGCTATTGCTAAGGTAGCTGGTAGGGCATGTAATAGTAGCCTGTCAAAATTTTATGACGAAATTCTCATTTATTTAAATCATATGGATTAATTTTGAAGAACGGAAGAAAAGTGAAATAAAGCCTCTACTAGTAAAACGATGTAAGGGTAATTGGAATTTGTGAGGCTGAGACGTTAGCTAATGCATTAGACAAGTACCTAGCTACTTGTATGTGTTCTAGTTGCAAGTTGAGCCGAAATCCATATGGGAAATAAAAGCAAGCTAAATACCTATGTATAAAAAATGTTTGATGTGATTTACCGGAAATCAATCCCGTTGCAAAAGTCCCATGCAGATGCATGGCAAACGATGTCACGATCCGTGGGTTTCTCAATGATCGACTCAGCCCAAAACTCCCTTGGCATTCCAGTAAGATTTACTGACTTGAAGAATTCTTCGGACGCTTGGAACATTTTCAGAGCAGTGTAATTCTACATCAGCAAACACAACATTACAAACTTTTACGATTCGACACAAAAACCTTCGACATACACAATACATAAAAATACAAAGATTTCAAGTTTCAACTCCTATACACAAACTACAAGATAAATACGAACGCTAGTAAAAAAGTAACTAGCCGGTGGAGTAGAAACCGTAGGAGTTACCCCAGGGTGTCCTGGTCTGCAAGTCTCAATGATTGACAAATTTTATTGTTTAAAGCGTACTTTTTGGTACAAAATATGAATTTGCTGAATTGTGTCAAAATATTTTACAATGCTACTTGAACCATTTCTCTTTATTTTTTTACATCCCTTGAGTCTTTCTGTTTTCTACTAACTTCAATGTTCGTACACTTTGAGATACAAAACTTGTTCTACTTTTTGGATTTTGTTTTAAAAGTTTTCTCATTTTCTGGCCTTTTTGATTAAAGCTGCAAAGTTTTTCTCGCCCTTGTTATGCTGCGTGTATCTATCAGACTTGTTTGCTTATAAAAAGGAAATAAGAAATTATGTACTGCATTAAATCTTTCGATACATTTCGTTTGTAAAAGACAATTAACAATTTCGCATTTCATTTAATCTCCTGAAATTTCTGAAATTACAGTGTGATTACTCCCTAATGCGCATTTCATGTGCTTGCAGATACTGAGATTTAAGATGATTTATTTTCAGATCCATATTCTATATTGTGAAGTATTGCGAGTACCGCCAATTTATATTTGTGGATAATTTGTTAAAGTATATTTTTTCATCCTATCCATTTTTCAAACTAATAAACGTGGTCTATTAAAGAAACTATATTTTACATTTTGTTGAAACGCGATGTTTTGTCACTAAGTCAGAAGAAAATTCCTAATTTTCATACTAAAGTAAGCAGTAAAAAAACGATGTGCAACTTTATAATGTTATTTTCATATGAAAGGTAACAACACAATATAAATTATTTTAATATTTTAAAACTCGTGTATGTAATATTTGCTTATATATTACATGCTTGGTATATAAAGAAATCGTTTTTCAAAGAATTGCTTAATGGTGTCACATTGCACCATTTAACACTAGCAGAGATTTAAAACGATATCTCTAAAAGATACATTACATAGCACTCAAAGTAAAAAACCTTTCCTGTGTAATACTACTGTGTACTTTCACGCCTTGTGTTTGTTGTCCTCATTCATATTGACTTGGCTTGATCCCACTAACAAAAGTTACATGCCTACAGTATCATATATCCGTCCGTTGTCAATTTCAAGTATAAGAGTTGAATGAAACCAGAATGAAGGCAATAAACCCGAAAACAATTAAATCAATGAAAACGTATAGGTATACATATCAGTTTTAACTTAACTAGACGCAGGTAAAATTCAAAAAATGCAGCTTGTATCAATGTACATTATTAAATATAATGTCGGTCAGGTGTAAATTGCGATAAACCAAGGAAAGACGTCATATAAAGTGGCGATATTAAAATGAAAGTGAAAGGCGATACTAATGTTTTGAAAAAAGATTTGGATTAGTGAATGAATGGAGACACCTGTTTGATCATTGCTGGGGTGACATCAACGCTGGCCTTTTCAGGATATGGAGTGCTAAAGTTGAGAATATTTCCCCACCTCTGAGCCCACATATCACCCACAACATGAGCTGGAATAGCTCCATCTTTAGAGATTTTTTCAGCTCCGTATTCTTTTCTCAGTTGTCGTCTCACATAGGCATGCAATTGCTCATACAGCGGCTTCACCTGATCCCACAAACGATAAACGTCCTCTTCGAATGTTTCCGACTCGTAAGACATCAACCATAATTTACTCGCATCCTTAAATCCTTCATTATTTACAATTCAAAGAAAATTCAATTACATCACTGCAATGCATAATATGATAACTTTGAGTTAATCATATAAAAATCATATACCATGGTAGATAAATAAAAGGGCGGCACGCACGTATTACATATTTATACTTATTGGAAATATAGGTGTTAACTGAAGCTTAATATAGAAGCTTAATATAGAAGTTAACTTTAGAATATTATTGAGTAAACAAATTCATAAAGAGTATAGAATACTTGAGGTAGGTAAGATATTTGTGCAAACATTGATTTTTGTAAATTGGGACCAGCATTTTAAAACTTCTATAATATTTCTTTTCTTTGTGAAATACAGATATCCCAACTATATGCATATTTATAAGGGGTCCAATTATTCTATGGTTTGCAAATGCTTTCTTACTTGTACTTTAATGCAAAGGAAACACAAGAATTCATGGTTCTCTGTATATACATGATATTTATCTATTTGGTATTTGTATATTAGAGTATAAAATGATATAGTATAAAGAATGAGGGAGACAACAAACATGAACTCGCCTCGGTATTTTATATTGGTGATATAAATTCAAGATGTCGTTTGATGTAATAGCACACACTGATGACAATGCTTGGCTTTGCTACAATGGAATGGAGAGTAGTGGGATAATATTATTTGCAACTGCAAGCTACTACTTAGGTACATTGGAGGATGCAAGGTATTTTTGCATGCGACATATGAACCCTGCATTTGACATGGTGACTCACGGTAGAAAATCACATTGCATCCTAAGGTCTGTATTTTTTGTGGTCTTCAATGGAATACTGTGGAAAATGTATGCGTGGGTGTATTTGGTTACATTGCCTTCTGTGCAATCCACAAGAGCGACATTTACTTTTGTCATCTTACAAGAAAGCAGCAAAGTCATAAATGGCACTAAAAATATTTATTGTCGTTTTATTCTTAATGTTATTGCAGGTCCGCTTACTTAGTCGTGCCAGTTATTCCATACAGAATTTACCTTCTTTTCTACTTTCCTATTTTATTCACAAGTCTTACACGACCTTTGACAGCAGCGTTTTGTAAAACTCTTTTGTAGTGTGCATCAATATAAATAAAAGTATAGGTACTCGGTGGAAGGTATACTGATGCAGATAGTTTCTACTACGTAGTATATGCGGTAACAATTTCAAAATATATCTGATCATTGCAATACTAAGGTCGCAAAGTCCAACATGAATGCATTATAAGTAAACGATGGAATGCGAATATCTTTTTCGCAAATGGAATTACATGGAAGCGTATGGTTGGTTCACTGTAAAATCCATACACTCAATAAAGACGTACAACGAAGTAGGGTCAAGGTTAAAATGGCAGAATATTTAGAGTGTTTATACCCAATCACTTTAACTCATGGTCAGTAAAATTTCAAAAAAAGATGAGTATTGTACTTTCCAAGAATGCAAAAGCACTTACATTCATGAAACAAATTCCATTTGCAGTAATACGTTTATCTCTGTATCTTATTCCTACCTTTTAGCTGAGAAACTAAAAGGAGTCACTCTCAATTCATTAATAAAAAGTTTTCGAAAGATCGAACGTAGTCAGAGACATTCATGAACAAACTGTTGAAGTCGAATACCTTTATCAAAAAATACTTAACATGATTATTTTGCAAAATGCCAAAGGGAAGAACAGAATGCTCTCAAACAATTCTGCGAGTCAGAAACTCGAAAAGTAAGAAAATAAGTAAACTACAAAGCATGTAAAGTAAAAGAATTGCTTTGAAATGTATAGCATTTCCATCAGTGTATTGCAATGAAACTTAGACTTGGATTAATGAAAATAACTTTTCTCTGAAAAGGTGAAAGTTATTTTGAGAAACCGATTGACATTTTTTTATTGTACAGTATAAACAGGACACATTGTAATTCAAACTACGATCCTGGTTTAGTGCATAAAACATAGCCACCTACATAGGTAGCGAAGTTTTTCAAACCATTGTCTTACTTTTTTAAAGGATTTTATTTAAAAAAAAGTTGTGTGTAATTGGTGTAATGGACGACATTTCAGAAGAGAAGAGTATCAAGTAAAAAGACCAGAAAAATAGTTTTTACTGCATGAAATATGTGATGCGTTTCTAAAAATTTCGTTAGTTACTGATATTATTATTATTGTTTGGTATTGTATTGAAATATGGGACAAATTATATAGAAGCAATATTGAGGAGTTTTAGAGTGTATGAATATGTCGCACAAATATCAACCGACATGAAGCAATATATTATGTGTAACTGTGTAAAGCTCTAGTAGTAATATTGTAAAGTTATTATGGTCAATAATATAGTTAGTGTAATTACCATTCATTTTAGCAGCCTCATTGAGCAGGTCGACATACTGTGAGTAGATGGTAGGCATTCGTTTGCCAGATGCATCCCGCCAACTGAGCCAGACATGTTCCAACTCCTCGTAATTACGACTCTTCGCCAATATTTCCTTCAACTCTGTCAGACACACACGACATTGTATTAGGACCTTCTAGTACATTAAATTGCCAAACGAGTACATACAACCAACATAACAGACGTTTCAAACCAGAGACCTGCCAGCCAATATGAGTCGTGAAAACGTAATAATATAATTTTCTGGGATAGTCTGTTGCTCTTTCAGCTTCACTGACTTCTGCCTTCCGTAAAGTCATAGCAAAACAAACACAACACCGTGCATACATGAAAACAATCTCGATGTAAGAATTATCGATGTTTTTTCCAACTTCCAACCCTTAGAAAAGGTTTCACAATTTTTGTCACGAAAACATTCCACTTTCACATAATCTCTTTTAAGTACCCATGCTAAAATATTTTACATAGGGTAACATTAAAATAAGCACTTATACATTTACATCATTTAGGGGATTACAAGACTAAAGACGCCCACGAATGAAGTAGCTTGATCAAAACATCATTCAAAACAATTCTGTTGTATTTAACAAATGAGCTTTAATACTTATTACAGCTCATTAGCTATCTTGTTTTTCATTAGCATAACATACTAACTAACTAATCCTAACACCCACATTCTTCAACGACGCTTGTTTTGCAAAAATTGAGTGAAACTAGTACACGTACAACAACATGAAGTATTTACAATTTTTGTCTGCTGCCATTTTTATTAAGTAGCAAGAGCTGCTTTACACGATCGCAATTTCTGTCTGTCTGTTGTGCGCAAAATTGAGGAACATCAGCAAAAAAGCGAGTTGTAGGGGAATACTGAAAAAATGGCAAAATTTATACAACTCCAATAAGACTATCTTGGGCTTATTGCAACGATCAAGAAAAAGCACAATTTCAGGAGGCCAGCTTTTTATTTCCAGATTATAGTTACTGCCATCTAATGTCCCCGACATTTCTGACGAGGTTCAACAAATACATATCCAGAACTTTATAATATAAAATTATGTATTTCTACATTCTCCTACTTTCGGCTTCAGTATTTATGAGCTACGGCGGTGTACACAGTGTACAGTATGCTATCGGTTCTTTATTTATATGTTGTATAGTTTATGAAGAATCAAGCCGTTTCTACTTTCAGGAAGCCATTGAGCAGTAACAGATTTTATGAAATTCGACATTTTGACAATCTTCGTTTTTGATAACTATGGGTGCAAATAACAGGGACATAAACCATCAGAAGCGGAGAAAGAGGTTACCTGTAGTATAATTAATTTTGGCCAAAGCCTCAGAAATATTGCTTTAAGTGTATATTGTTGACGGTTAAAGTGTTTGCAAATTAAACGGATTTTTTTTTCAAAACACAAAAGGGAGAGAGTTGGGCAGTCATAGAAAAAGTTCGTATAGTGCGAGTGAAGTATCAAGTTTATAGTATAAAAGGCACATGTAGAAATATTATTAAGACGTAGATCAACTGAGCGACAATTTGCATACAAAAAAATAATGATACGTTGGTATACTCCTCTTCTTTAATAAGAAACCTGAGATGTCCATGATGGCCGCCCAAATCTCCAGTAGTTCAACCTACCTTTGTTAAAATACCCAAGGTAAAAAATCTTGGAGTAACCAATGCTTTGTCAGATTTTTTTCAAATCTTTTGGACATGAGTTCCCTTTGACCCTAAATGGAGGAAAACCCTTATCATTACTTCAAACAATATTATCATATTTCACTTTCACTAATAATAGGTCTACCTAGGCGTGAAATCGGATGATACTGGACAATAACTACGTTTTACCAACCGTTAAGACTAAAGACTACAAAAAGCTCAGTAGGTATCTATTTTCTTGCCAAGCACCAGACGAGTTACATCATTATCCAGATTTTTTTTTTGTTGCATTTGCATACACCAAACTTGCTGAGATATTACTTGGAACAATGGGGCTGATTGATTCCCATCAAAAGTATTAAGTTTGCGTTGGCACTAACAAGGTAACTTTATACCCACACTCGATTTATTCTGCTGTGACTGACACTGAGAGTCGTGGATCTTTAATTGCACTAAGCTAAAAATAGATTTGGCGTGTAAATGAAGGTTTGCAGAAATTCTATTTGTTGTATATAACAGATATATAGGATTGGATTAGAGTACTAGAGGAGAAATCCTTGTTGTGTCAAAACTAGGAAAGACATTAACGCAGTCATTATAGAATTTCCAGTGAAATGAGACATTCGCGATTTAAACAATGTAATGTGATATTGGTATTATTAACTACCTTATATATAAACTAAGTCTGATAGGCTTGGAAAGCGGAATGTTTGTTAGTTGGAACAGAATACTTTGATGACTATACTACTGGAGAGAAAATTGCTGGATGAGAAGGTTGTTGAAATGTATAAGTTAATTCAGTTCCTTCATCTGGAACCTATATAATTCTAATTATAAATTACTGAAATTAGACATTATTAGGGGTATTAGGAGTATTAGGATAAATGAAGAAGGAATCTGTACAAGCTATGCTTTGCTTAAAGTATTCTCAATGTAGCAATATGGACAAAGACAGGAGAGATATGGAAGAAGAAGGAGGAGGATATGGGAGCAATAAAGTAGCAAGAGTTTCGAATGCGAAGGTTTAAAGAGTTGGGAATATAGGATAGGAACATCTGAAGTGAGCCAAGACAATGCATATTCGTTTACAAAGTGAAAGTGAGACGAAGACTAAGAACCAAAATGAAACTACCAAAGCCACGCTCTTTCTCGCATAGTCATAGTCGAGGCGAATCAAAAACCGAATTCTTGGAATAAGAACTAACTGGAAAATCAAATTAAGTCTCGCCACGAATATCCTGTGACTATTAATGTTGTGTTGTGATTATATGCGCGTTATTTGCATTTAAAGGGTCTCTTAACGTTAAGAGAGTATTCATAATCTAATAATATGGACTTTTTGTAACTAAGTACTATAGGAATTGTAGCTGTCCGCAGATTCTGCAAGTCAGGACTAACGGACTAACTATATAGACTATTTTCTAACTAAAGTAAGTCGCAGAGCAGAGATTCAGTGCAATTGACTCAGACCGTCAAGTTCTCAGGTTACAATTATTATATATTCGCACAATACAACTCAATAATTTTCACGTATGATGGACTCAGGTGTTTAACCTCATTTGTTCAATCTGCGTTGTTTCCACCGTTATTAATTAATGATAATGACGGGTGTATCATTTTACTCGTTTCCTCTTGTTAGATTTTCCGACGTCAATATAGTCTCAATTTAAAGAAAATTTATATTATTTGTTTCAATAAATGCACCTTATATCTATAATTAAAATGTGGTAAAGCCATACTTGCCTACAATATGAAAAAAATGTGGATGATATCAATAATCCATAGGATTTTCTCCTGATTTTACTTGTGGACACTTTCAAGATATCTATTGTTTGAGTTAAGATGAACGACTAAGTATTTGAAAAACATTTGTAGGGATATTGTATGTCACATTAATGGCCTTTAAGAAAAACAAATGTTATGCTACGTTGAACGCTGGTGTTGGTGAAACAAGTGGCCAGCACAGCATCACACACAAAACGACTGACAATGACATAATGGATGGATGGAATAGACTGACAATAGCGTTTACTTTAAAACTCTACAACTCTATACAGTCTGAATCGAAGCATGAAAAATTATAGAAGCGTGGGAGTCAGAAATGTAGCTGATTCTTGGGATTTTCGTTTTGCTGTCAATGGTTTATGGGCACTGTAGGTAATGGCAGTAGTGTGTTACTAAAATGTCCTTCAATTCTATCGCAAATTCCATCAAAGAACGTTATTGAGAAAGAATGAACCATTTTGTTTGCAACACAAGCACCGCTCTACTGTTGATATACTTAATTAAAAAATACTCAACGTGTCACACAGAAGCGAGACACGAGAACTTATAACTAAATAATATTATTAGGCTATAATTCTCAACTGTTAAATTTTCTTTGTCAAAGATGAAATAAATGCAGGCAAGAATTCGCTATTCAAAAGGAATTATTAATTAATTCTTTTGTTCTTCTATTTTATATGAAGTATATACATAAGTTTTTATAAAGAGGAATTAAAATAACTATGTAAAGAAGAAAAACATCTACCCACCTAGTAAATTAACAACGCAAAAGGATCAGTTAAAATTCCCCTTTTTTAATAGATTACATAAAAAAATCTCTTGATGATACTTATAAAATATGTACTATAACTTCCACACTATCTATTTGTGCTAACATTGCCAAAAAACGTACAAAAATGTTACAAAGGTATCGTCGTGCAAAACAAATGTGATTATATTTTCAAGCTTGACATTTTGCGTGATGAATTTTTCCGACTATTATTTGAATGCTACTAGAATATTTTCGGTTGTATTGTAAAAACAGAACTACGAGTGAGTGCCTATAATATATAGGTAGCTTACTACCCAGCCATATTTGTATGTGTGTGGAGTTTACAAAGAGAAAAATACTATTGACGATTTGTGCTTTGATCTTGAGAATGACGGGGGAGTTACACGTGTATTAAGCTATAAGTATGATTTTGTTGGCGTATTATCTGCAAATACATCTCGAAAGAAGGCAAGTAATAACAATAAACCTCTGATGCTTGCTGTACCTTTACAATAATAATAAAAAAGGAAAAAGCATGAGACAAACGAAAGAAGCAAAATATTTCCCTCACGGCATGTACAATACAATGTGCTTCACTACACTCATAACATTATGGAGACGAATTCCAACGTTATAATAATAATACGGTGTAGTCTTTAAATCTATACACTATACTCTACGGGTGTTAGCCGTTCAAAGTTACACCCTTTATTAGTGTTACTATTTGCACTATATACATTATAGCACAGTGCAGTACAATGGTAGTGTGTTGCTGATCTCCTGGTGGAATAATGTTTTGCTGCCGAGAAGAAAAGGAGTATTTGGAAAGTAGGAATAATTCTTGTAAATGAATGTTATAGGCCGCCAGGAGCAAGCAAAGGGCAAGGTAGACATTACTGCAGGGCAGGCAGACACAAGGAAATGCTAAATGTACAATGGAAGTGGAAATGATGAGGTAAAGATGGAAAATGAGAAACTGGCTCAGCTTAAGCTTAACTCACACTATTAAACTCCTCTTACTCTACTAATACTACGACACAATCTACACATACCTACCCCTATGCCCTATACACACTATACCACTCCTATTCGCCCTACTAACACTTCTACACACATAATACAAATAGCTAAGCACATATTATAACAAACTATAATAACTATTCTGCTGGCATAATACACATACACGGCCGATGGCCGTATAAAACACACATTGCAATTCTTACGTAGTTACCCCGCCATAATAAGAATATGAGAAAAAGGAAGAAATAGCAGAATGAAATCAAATGGGGAGTATTTACTTACAGACGTTACTATTACGCTTACACAGAAGGAGAAAGCGAGAAAAAACTAAAAAAAGAGGGAGAATGTGGCAGTACTAGTCATACTAGTTACTAGTACTACATAGTGTCGAGACTAGGCAAGATTTAAATGGAGGCGACACTCTACACCACTCTGTACCACTATGCTTATGACACACAAGTATTACAGTGTAGGTATAATAGTACTATAGTTGTTACTACAAATATCGAGAATATGTATACAGATATAGCAAGGTTGGTTGGTTGAGTTGGAGTTGAGACTGTGAGACTGTGTATGTGTGTGAGAGGACTAATAGGAAAATGGTGAAAGAAAGAAAGAGTGAGGTTGGAGTAGGGAAGTGTTCATGATGATTGAAATGTAAGATGAAATGGAAAAAGAGAAAGCGTATCCGTTCACTTGACTTGAGTTCAGTCTGTGCGAGAGAATATAAAAGGCAATTGTATTTTACGTATGTGATACATAATACCCCATGCCAGAAGTAAGTAGTCACCAGATACTCGTAGAATAATAGAGAAGGGTAGTCCTACATATACATACAGACACAGACACAGTGTGTGTGTGTGTGTGTGGAATACTAGTACTACGGCATTATTAGTGTGTAGGTATATTATATCATATATGTTTGAGTATATGTAACATAATGCCAACCAACACCTACACAAGGGGAAAAGAAATGGAAAAACGTAAAAGACGACTGTGGGCTGATTTCTGGAGTTTCTTTGGACAGAAGAGCAATGCATTGGGATTGGCGGTGATGAAGGGAGTCGGAGTGTGGATGCTGGAAGAAGTGAAATTGTAGTAGTGGAAAATCAAAATCAAATTCCCTAACAGCGGAAACGCACACAGAGAAGGGCTGCCTTAGGGCGGAAGTTACAAGACACAAAAATCAACTCGGCTTCTATTTATATTGGCAATGACTTGAGATGGCTCTTCCATCCACACACTTTCCTTTCTCTCGCCATCATCGTTTATAATACGTAGCTTTGAGTCCATTTAGCTACACCACGCTTTAGAAATATACACAGGGATATGTAGACGCTTTCTTTGCTCAAAGGTATGTATGTATGTACGCTGCGTTGTAGTACTGCGAGTAATAGACCAGGATGGTTTTACATTTCTTTAAGACCACTTTGGTTTAGGGCACGTCTTCTTAATGTGCCTTTGGCAGTTGATAAGAGCAATGAAACGTGTGTGGGTGGTGATGGTATCAAAAAATGTGGACACAAGTCAAAAGTCTTTGTAGGGAAATGGGTCGATTTATCTAGCGTGTTCTTTCGCACTAGCAAAACGTCTTTTGTGGTCGAACAATTCAATTGGAAATGAATTATGTCCAGTCTACTTGTAATTTACAATTCAATTGAATAGAAAGAACTCACCGGGTTCCAGACTCAGAGTACATTTCTGCTTGTCAGTGAAGTCGCACACCTTGGCCTTACTATACATCGCAGTCATGTCGTTCACAGCCGTTGTAAACTATATAATATTATATAGCAGCATTTTAAAAACAAAGTCGCTCAATAATTTCCAAATGCTTTGTTGCATTAGTAAGTGCATAATATTATGGCTTTCTAGCACATTTTCATACCTTTTCCAGTTTATCCTCGGGCAGGGCATCCGTGCCAAGAACAGACATGAATTTAAACATACGCTTAAGTCCTTTGTCTTCAAATTTTTCCCATGGAAATGAAACAGTCCTCTTCCACATGTCCTTCTTGTATTGTGCATACTCCAACGACGCAACTAACTGTCATAAAAAAGATTGGGCAACATTCATTCATACTGTGAGAAATTATTTTATTTTTTGTTCACGGAAACTTATAAAAATATTTCAACAACCACTAAAGACTATACAAGCCATACAAATAGTTTAAACAGATTGCATTGTAATACTGCATTATCGATTGTTTTTCTTACGACAATGACTTGTTCACGAAAAGTCAAGTATTTCATATATGTACTACGCTTTACTTTGCAGACATAGTGTGTGTGATCTTATTGTTAGTCGTTATATACGTAGTATTAAAGTCTATTTTAGGATCATTGTTACTTGTAACGTGTTCCGAAAACTTAAGAGACATGTTTTATGACTTCAATTGAAATGATTCTCTTTGACATGCACACTGTGAATAATTCATGTGAAATTGATCTGGTGTAGTTAATCCATTCACTAATTGTAAGATATTTATATATAGAAATATAATCCCATCTCGGTGTAGCCCTCTAAATCTAATGCGCTTAAAATAGATCCTTCTATTAGCTTAAGTTATATTTGAATGATTCATTATTAACCATTGTAATCATTTTGCATATTATTCTATTAATAAATAGTTTATCTCCGTCGAGCATGTGTCTGAGGCGTTGTGCAGAAAATTTTCCATGCATCTGAAGATCATGTGCATATAGCTGGAGCCATGTAGGAAAGTGGTTGGAGCTACTAGAACTGCATGCTACTGCTGTTAAAACACAGATCATCAAGTCTTTGACTTTGTAGATATTTGTTCCTAGCCGTAGGCTTCGACTTTGATTAATGAAGCATGAATTCGCTTAACTGCTGGCTCAAGCCGCCAGACACACCTCACATTTAATATCCAATAAGACGGTGCTCCGTCTATGTCACTTCAGGGACTCTACAAGTCGATGAACTGCCTATTGTATGCTTCTTACAATGTTACAATGCAAAGAGGGCACAGTTAAAACATACGTCAATAAACTAGAAGCGAATATCATTTTATAAACTTATCTTTAACCAAACAGGTATGAAATTAATACTGAATTCATAATGTAACTCCAGCATTCCAAGTTGAAGCTGGACAAAAAAATTATACCCTTTCTAACTCCTTTTCCATTATATTCACCTTAAGTTCAATACACCAAATGAAGGTCTTCATGTCTTGTGTCTTGTACTCCAACGTGTTGTCCATATCTCCACACACGTACACATGACTTTCAATTTCTTAGCTATCATCATCATGAGTCATGACTTATACCATGTGATATAATATTATTCCTCTTAAAGATAACTTCGATCTAAGTGAATCAATAATAGTTAGACCTCTACTAGTTTTAGCATTTTAAAATGACTATCCATCTAGAATGGATATACTCATCATTGTAAATACATTGAGAAAAAGGAAAAATATTCTTCAGTAATCGTGTACATGTAAAAATAATGTTTATGAATAAAAATGAGTAACTCATGAAATTAATTTTATAGTTTTTTGAGGAATTCTTGAAGCATTTTGATTTGAGGAAGTTTCTGCAAGACATTTTCTGGTTTGTCAATTTGCAGATAAAAATAAATTTTACTTTAGTAAATTTTGTATTAAATAATCATTATTTAATTTTTGTTGAATATATACCTCATTATTCCCAGAAAAAGGAATATTAGGTACGTATTAGTGAATTAATTTAAGATTAAATCAAGAAATCGTGTGTTATTTGTGAATCGTGCTGAAAACAACTTGAGTATATCTGTATTCATGGATGTAAACGTGTTTGCTACAACATTAAGAATAAAGTGTGAGAATGACATTATGTAACACTCAAGGTTATGCATACGCCTTAATGAAAATTCATAAACGAGAATGCAAGAATCCTACTACTAGACTATGCGTTATGTCATTTCCTTTACATTTTACATCCCACACCTTTTCACGAAACTCGTGGGTATTCTAGCCATTTAATTACCCGTCCTTATCCTTAAGAATTTAATGAGCAACTGTTCGACTTCAGCACAGTTCACACTGTATTAAGTTTTTGCAATATAAATACATTCAGCAAAACAAGTATCTTTGATCATGATATCAACTTATTGTATGCCTCTACATAAGAACAATTCCTAATATCTGTTTCCATTATTCTATTACAACCATCCGTCTGAAAAAGCTCGTAAGTACTATGCAGTGGCTACGTCAGATTTCCAGAAAACGAACAATGAAAAATCCTACCTTGTAAATAATTATTATAGGAAAGTAGTTTTAATAAATAATTTCTACTACTTTTTATAGAAATTAACTTAGGTATACACCTGCAAATATGATTTGAACGCTAAAGAGGTAGCCTCTTATATAAATATAATCTAAAAGGGACAGGTCTAGTGTTGTATTGTAAACAGATTTTCTAACAAGTGAGTCACTGGTAGCAGTTATCGTGAGTCGTGAGCAATACACCCACGCAAATCTTCAACAATGAGAATGAGTTATTGAGACCTAGGAGCTTTAACAGAGCTCGAGTGGAATATAATCGTGATATTAAGCTTATTTAGAAAAACGATAGGACACAACACGACAACACATAAAGGACTTTTGAAAAGGACGATAAAATATTATATTATTGCGTTGTAGAATGGCTGTGTGATATGAAGGACTGATAACAAGTTATTGTTAGAAGTAGGAGCACAGTGGGAATTATCCCAGCCCAGGAGATAACCGTTCTTAAAATGGAAAAGCTAACGACACACCTAATGCATAATCCTCTCTGGTCATAATAATATTATAATTGTACGTGGACGGATAGACATGTAATATTTCTATTAATAATCCTGTCGAACATTTTATCTACATCAGTCTCTATTCCGACATGTATATTTATTGTGTTTTGGTGATATTTCACTAACAATTTGTATATACGAAAACTGTGTCTAACAAGAAATGCTGCAAGACAAGCTTGTAATTTTGCCTTGTCTAAGCAACAATGTCGCGTGTATTTACTTAAAAATAAGATTTTACAAAACTATGTACTACTTTCTACTTGACACCCGTGTAGTGTCTGTATATTATCTAAGGCTGGCGCACATAATTATAATTTTATAATACTGTTGTGGGCAATTTTCATGCAATATATCATCAGTTCAAAGTTCAAAACTACAAAATAATGCTATACACATCTTATCAAGAATTATTAAGTGCATATAATATACATACGATAACTATCCTAGGTATATGTTTTAAGTTCATGCAATAATGTAAGTAAATGATTGATGCGTTGCTTAATTGGATCAGGTTGAGACATAACAGCATTTAACCTAAATTCATTCACTTACCGAGTTCTTTTGGTTTTCGTCTGTTATGTTGGAAGCAAAGGCCCATTCTGCTATAACAGCCTTATTACATGCCCGTTTTGTAGTTTCTTGCACCTCCTCAGCAAAGTTTCTAGCTTTATTCTCCAATGAAGGCAAATCTTCCTCCTAACGCACAAAAAACGACCAAATACATGGAATTACAAAAAATCGGAATAATTTAAATAATATGTGAGTTTTATGAGTCTATATAATGGCGATTTCCATACCACTCGTTCTGTTGTAGTGTACTCGACTTCTGAACTGCTGGGTTCATTATTTCCACCCTCTTCGCTGCTAGTGCCTTTTCCGAAAACAATTGCAGTTAGTGAAAACACAAAAATCAAAAGAAGTAGCGACCTCATTTTGAAATTTCTTGTTAAAATAAAAGTACAAATGAAAAATTTAGAATTTCTATCCTCACAACTTAGGTCTGTCTTAAAGAGAAATGTAAAGTTGCTGCTCGCTAGGTTACCTAGCTAACAATGAGCGTGGAAACAAAGACCATGGTGCATTTAAGTATGCACGACAGAAGTACCTTACCAATGTGTTTGTGTGAGGTGGCATTGTATTGCATTGTTGTTATATATGTATATTATGTGTGTATCCATTTACGTTGAAGTTACTTTAGTCAGGCAGGAATCGACTGAGCAACAAGTTTAGTCAACCAATTGATAGCTTACAATTCAATGTGAGTATACTTTGCTTGATAACTTTAGCTCACCGGGGAGTTTATTACTAAAATGAATATTATGTAAATACAAATCTGTCATCTCCAGTTCTCTTCTAGGAAGTTTTTACCATAAATGCATTAAGATACTACCAAGTCTTAAGCTTATTGCATTTACTATAGGAATCTCTGTAAATAAAGAAATAGACATGTACAACGCAAGTTAGTTTGCTACATGGTTTTTGCATTGCCTATTATTCATGTAGCTGGTAAGGTAGGCACATATCCAGCAGATCAAAATTAAATGTATGTATGTTATGGTATGTTGTTACACATATTAAAGCTACTTTAAATATCTACAACACTTTATTTCATTACAATTATTTCCTTAAATCCCGGTTAAACACTTATTTTGAAATTTTTGAACAATCCAATTTAACTATTCTAGTATTAAGATAACAACTATTATCAAAGAACTATACATACAATTATTTGGGACCCACGACAATCTGTAGCATGACCGTATCTAGAATTCCATTTCGGTAATAGCAAAATTTAAATTATTACCCGTTTCAAAAATCATTTATTCCATCCTAGACATTAAGATCGTACGTTTATTATCGTTGGTATTATTAGCATTTGGACAACGAGATGCTCTTGGATTTGCGTTGTGGGAATTACGATTTAGCATAAAGAAGAATAAGTTATTGTTTGTACTTTCAACTTTGTTGGTTTTCATCTACTTTAAACTTTTTGCAATATTGTTAAAGTTTGTGTAGATATAATTATAGTTTAAAAAACGAACGATGGCTTTCAAGAAACAAAGCTTGAAAGAGAAAATGGAAAATTTGTTAGAAAATTATGAAGGGGATTTGGAGAGTCTGTTATTTCATCGCACTTGGAAGAACTTGATCAAGCAGAAAATAAGAAAAGGGAACGCACATGCTTCAAACTTTGCCAAACGAATGGTGCGTTGGATTAAAAAAGACGACAACATTCTTTGGTTGGCTTGTGCTTTAATTAATCAACAAAAATAAAATGGTCAACGGTAGGTAATCGAATAAAATAAAATAAGTAATATTTAAATAACTAAAAGATTATGTTTTAAAAATTAGGTTTTATAAAATGCATTAAATCTCTGACAGAGATTCCAGGTTCACTTCAATCGGATATCGGATGATCGAATCGAATTAATAGTTCCTCGATTATATCATTTCATGTCAATGCGAACTTTACTATATGACTTATTAATGAATAATTACTGCTAAAGTTGTAAGTTGGTAAATAACAATGTTTTTCTTTCAGAATGAGGAGGTAACAACTGGAGATTGGAATGTATTGTATTGTATTGTTACACAGATTAAAGACTGTTCATGCAAATGGCTATAATTTGACACATTAATAAAAACGAACTTTGAACTTTGAACTTTGGAAACGGGGAGAAAATTTGATGTCAGCAATTACATACCTAATATGCTTGCTAATGAAGATCAAGTATAAATATAAATATCAATCAGTCATAGGTAATATGATTTAGTAAAATTAAGTTATATATAATAAGTTTAAAAGTTTACTTGTGTACCATTTGGAAATATTTACTTAACCATGTATTATACCAATTTTTTGTATCTAAAAACATTATATTATGTAACAGTTTATTCGTAATATTTCAAATAGTTTGTTAATAATGTTATAATTAGATTTTAGAAATCTTCATTTGAAATATTTAGATTCAAGCTCTTCTATAGTTAGTTAGCTAGCACAAAATGTCTAGTCTAACAATTAATTAAATCGCTGTATTATAGTTACTTACTTAAGATACAGTCACGTAAATACCAAATAAATGATATGTGACAAATGGTTGCCTTTACAACACATCCTTCCGAACGAAGGGATTAAAAAAGGGAAAGGATTAGAAAGGGTTTGTTAGATACCTGGCAGATGTATTGAGCTTATTTCCTGAGGGGAGGGTCATATGGTTTTTGAAACTGTCAATTTTTTGTCAAATTTTATTTTACCATGTTGCTTACCATCTTAGCTTTCATTTTCCGTATTGCAGGCAAAAATATATGCAGTAGTTTAGGCGCCACATGGCAGGAGTGAGAACTATTGTACTTAATATGCTCCTTTAGGCCCCGAGCAAAAAATCATGGGTAAATAATCTAACGCCGGACCCGCATTTTAGAAAAAAAAATCATTTGAACATTCTCTCAGTGAAATACCCAGCAATTTCTTAACACATTCTGATAGATGAGAATCTGCTTGAGCAGATACCGACACAAACCTATACACCAAAATGCATTAGAGTTTCTCGTTAAACTACCATGAGCCCTAAATAGATATATTATTTGATTAATTTACATGGTCATGGGGTAATATTCTGATCGATCAGGTTAAGTTGTAAACTAATTGCCCCTAGTATGATAATAGTGTTCAATTTTAAATATGAAGCCGTTGTTAAGAAAATTCAAAATTGGTAATAGTAATACTATTATATTTATTAATAAACGACAAGACTCGCATTCTCCCACTGTGAGAATTATTAACTTGCTGATCAATTAGTTCGAAATTACAATCGGCTTCTGACTTATCAATTTACCACCAGCGAATTACAATATTTGAAGACATTAGTTTTGAAAGCTTCTTCCTATTAATAATGTTGTATCATATAAACAAAAATATTTATTATTCCGCAAGTGGTAACGCATTCTTCAACTACTTAATATTCAAAAAACACTGGGTACAAAATTGTAGATTTAAGTCAAGTAGACACACTACAATTATGCAAATAAAACAGTATAACTATGATAATGTTATAGATTGAAATTAACATTATACAATTGAAGAGACATTATTAAGTCGTGATTTTATATCGTAGACAAAATTAGGTAAATCTTTTTCGTGCATATTAGTAATAAGGCCTGTATTAACATCACAAACTTCAACCATTGGTACGCTGTCTTTGATAGCTTTTCCATAAATTACTAAATACGGTATACCTAACTTTTTGACTTCCAATATTCTCTTTCCGAGAGTAAGATTCGTTCGATCATCTAACAAAACATCATTTGGAATAAATCCGTTCAGTATGTCATACATTTTATCAGCCAGCGGTTTTCCGTTAGGTTCCTCTTTACTTCCAGCCTGAAATTAATAATTTGTAAAAATTAAAAATGTAAATTAAATATTTCAATTGTACACTACCACTGCCACTGTACTACTACAATTATTATTACGATCACCTCTAAGGAACAAAATTGTCACCTTTGGAGGTAATATCGACACCAAATACGGAGCAATAACTGTGGGCCATCGAATTTCCTCCCATGTCGACATCACTTCAACAGCAGCAGCAAAGACCCGAGACACTCCAAATCCATAGCATCCCATTTCCATTATAGACGGTTGTCCTTTATCGTTAACAAATTTTGCCCTCAAAGGCTTTGTGTATTTTTGTCCGAGTAGAAATGTATGGCCAACCTACGAAACAAGAATCAGTAAAATAACCGGGATGAATTATGCAAGTTGCAAGAAGATAATGTTGTATTTCAGAACACATTGAATACCTCAATGGCTTTCGACGTTTGCAGTTGTTGCGACTGACAGTTTGGGCATACTTGAACTTGACAATCCACTACTGAATGACTAAGGTTATTTGCAGCCGCTTGATGTTTTTCTAAATTCTGCATTTGAATGATTTCTTGGTTAAATACTTCATTGCATTGTGAGCAAGTGACTATAATATCTTCTCCAACTTCAGAGGGAAAAAGAAACTCGTGTGAAAGAGTCCCTCCCATTATACCACTTGACGCTGATGCTAAATATCACAAAATCAAAATAATCAATGTAGTACTTCACAAATTAACTCAAAACACCATTACTTTGCTATATGTTGGTAGTTATATAATAGAATTTGATTGCAACATAATTTCAGTTTTAGTATGCATTTTGATGCTCATTTATCCAAAATCAATCAACTTAAAGTTAATTGATCAACAACAGTACACATGTTGTTATTCTTGGGTAAATAACGTGCCTGGTGTTATTACTATCTTGGATATCTATCCATTTAGTATTTTGAGTTAATCTGCTATCTGCTCCTACTATATTAGTATTTGATGGTATTTGTTTAAAAAAAACTTACAAATTAATATTAAACTATAAAAATATTTAAATCGCTGGAAAAAGTAGTGCTTGTAATCCCAGAGAAGCGAATATTTGAACAAAACCAATTCTTACAGTACCGTCAAAAGTGAAATCCAAACTTCATGGTTTAATTATAATTATCTTATGTTATGTTGTTCATTTTATTTGTGTTTCATAGTTTTGAACTGTCCAGATTGCTGGGCGGAACAATGGATGAAACAATGCCAGTTCTACCTTAATTTAGTTCACACAAATTGGACAAATTGAAACAATACTATATTGTTTATTTGATATTGTAAATAATTCGCAAATGTTTTATGTAAAAGGTATTTCATAAGTTTACAATTAGTATTATTTTACTAATCATTTTATCTAGAAATAAAGATTAATTATTCTATCCAGTTTACTGTTAAATAGACTTGGAAAAATTGCAGTTTTATTTTAACACCCGTTTACCAATTTCATCCATTTCTCCTGCTATGGACGAAAAGAATTTCGTCTTGTGGAAATTTAGTACTGATTCATTTATTTTTCTATTTTCGTAACATCCAGTGTTATCTATTTAGTTGGCGAGTAAGAAATTTTTTGGTATGGATCACATAATATAATATAAAACCAATGAACAAATACAGGCAAGGAGACAAGTACATAAGAACAGGACAGAATAAAATAATAGAAAATGGTGTGTTTACGGACAATGAGACAGAACATCTGAAATATTATGATACAATACATTTAATTCTAAAGCAAATAAGAACTCTAATGGCTTTTTTGGTTTAACCCGCGACATACCGACTGGACCACATTTGTGGTTTTTCAAATTTGACTAAAATTATTTCATGTTTCCCTGTGCTCTAATTACCTGGGATTTTTTGTATTTGTCACAAAATGATTGATTTACATGCTAATGTTGGTTTGAAGTACCTACGTCAAAATCTGATTTTTTAAAAATTAAAAATGTTTTTTGGCCCATGTATTAGCTCCAATACCACAAATGTGGTCCTTATCCAGGGTTTCGTACTATACGAACCACATTTGTGGTCCTAAAGTGTAACTTGTGGCTCTGGGTTATTTAGTGTTTCAGATTTGTGGTACTTCAGTGTAACTTACATGTTTCGTGCTATAACGAATATAAAAGGCCATCAATTAATCCATTTTCTTATTTATTGTAAATTAAAGTTATTTGCAATAATTTTTGCCGATTTCGAAGCCCTAGGACCACAAATGTGGTGTGGGAAATTTGCATGGGACCACAAATGTGGTTCTTGGGTATACAATGTGGATTTTTGTAGTGGGTATGTCGCAGGTTAAATGGGTAATTGATTTTTGTGCTTTTTGTAGTGCACTATCATCAATCAATAATTCAGACAACTAATAATGCACACTTGCTTTTATATATAGATAGAATATACTTTTGAGTGTAATTGAACTTGTAATAATGAAAGAACAAACATTGTAACTGGCGTAGAAAAGTAGATGCAAAACTGTCTTACGACATACTGAAGTTCTGTTTCAAAACACCCACCGATATAATATATTTAGAGGCCCATATACTAAAAAAACCGTAGTAAAACGGGAATAGAAAAGTGGTGGAAAAATTTGCCCCCACCCTGTATACGCCATTGCCTGTCCCAATTTTTGCCAACAGTTGTTGTCATCATCGTTCACATATTTGCTCTCCCATAGGATTAGTTCTTTCTGTATATTTCTATGCCCTTGGGGCAATTGCCCCTACCCCGTATACGCCCTTGCATGACCTAATTGTTGTCATCATTGTTGACAAACGTTGCCCTCCCATAGTATCATTTGACTTCTTTCTGTATATTTCCTTGCCCTTGGGGCAATTGCCCCCACCTGTATAAGCTTTTGATTTACCTAGTTGTTGTCATCATTTTTGACATAATGTTAAAACCCTTGCCCTTCCAGGGAGTCAATTCACCTTTACTCTGTATATTTTCTTACTCTTGGGTGCAATTGCCCCACCCTGTATATGCCCTTGACTGATGTAGTAATTATTAGCACCTTTGTTGATACCCTCAGATAACATATGGAAAGTTTGAACTAATTTGGTGCACCTGTTCTTGAGTTACGACACACGAAAATCCGGTTTGAATATTTTCTGTGACCTAGGTCATGAACAGTGGCGGATCTAGGATTTATCACAGGGGGGGTTTTGAAGGAAATTCCAGTGAATATCGGCGAATATAATAGGTATTTAACCGCATTGATTAATTTTTGATTTTTATCTAGTGTAAACTGAGATATAACAGGGGGGGGGGGGTTTGGACCCGTAAAACCCGTATGTAGATCCGCCATTGGTCATGAAGGATATAACCGATTGACCCCATTTTTGACGGACACCTTTGTTGAAACCCTTAGGTTGAAACCCTCATAAAATATGTGAAGCTTGGACCAATTTGGTTCATACATTCTTGAGTTATGTCGTACACGCACGGATAGACAGACAGACAGCAAAAACGAACGTTGCTCCTAATTAAGCTCTTTCCCATGTATCATCCGCTTTCCTCTCACTCATTGCTAAAAAGTGGCTCCACCACTTTATAAATGCATTTCTATGATGTAATTCCACTATTCTCTCATCGACAATTAAATAGATCTATGGGTGTCCAAAATTACCTCAATCAAGACAGAGCACCACTGAGCACCCCGGTGCTCAGTCTTGATAGTATCAAGAATAAGCACCCAATTTGGTGATGCTCACTCTTGATACTATCAAGACTGAGCATCGGGGTGTTCAGCAGAGCTAGAGGTGCTCTGTCTTGATTGAGGTTCCAAAATTACATTCGGGAACTCATCATAGTTACTGCATTAATACTGAAATTAACTGCGTGTTAATCTTGGCGTATTTAACTATGCCACGTTACTCACAAAGAAATGACAGAAACCTATTTAATTTTTTGTCTCGTAGAGGTAAAGATAAAAGGCCAGATCAATGATTTCTATATAGTAATCTCCACCACTTAATAAACAAATACCTTTCACCCATTTTACTCCTAAGTGTGTAAATAGTTTTTCGTAAACTGAAACAATGTCATCATAAGTTTTCCTAGCTGCTTCTGCATCAACATCAAAAGTGTACAGATCCTTCATTAAAAATTCTCGACTTCTCATCAACCCGAATCTTGGTTTAATTTCATCTCGATATTTGTCAGTTATCTGATACAAGCGTAAAGGCAACTGTCGATAAGTTAGGTATAGCGAACTCAGTAAATCGCAAATCGATTCTTCATGTGTCTGCAAAATTTTTATCAATATTGAGTCAAAACTTTAACTATTTATTATATATACGTTATATATCTTATAATATTTAATTCATAAAAATAAAAATAATACAAATAGTAAGGCTTACACACCGGGGACAAAATGTATTCTTTTGAATGACGATCTGTTGTCTGAAGTAATTCGCTTTTAGTATCTTCCAACCTCCCTGGTAAAACGAAAATTATTTAGCTGCATTTTGGGATGTTATTGAATCTCACAATGTGAATAACTATTACTGCTATAATAATTAGTTATGTAAGCGTAGGCATAATGTATTGTACTTTACCAGATGCCTTCCACAATTTGGATGATGTTAAACACGGCATTTTTAACTTTTGACATCCAGCCATAGCCATATGGTGATCCACAACGGAGATTAATTTATCCAACGATTTTTGTGCCATTGGTAACAAGTAATACATTCCATTTGTTGCCGACGAACGTATAAGTCCATTGTCAATCATCAGCTATGATTTAAAAATTCCAAAAACATTTTGAAAAGGTCAACAATCGCTTATTGTCAATTGATTGTGGCAAACCCACTTAGGTACTTTTTACAATACACTTAGATGCAGTTAACATTGAAAATATTGAAAAGAAATAACATTTTATTGTCGTACCTTAAAACTTTTTGATAGAGGGTCAGCTTCAATACTTTTACTGACCGGCTTTTTCGGATTTTGATTACTTGCAATATTTACAGGAACTATGTTGGTGGGTCTGAAAATTGTTGACATTGTATGCCTGTTAGAACTAACATTTCTTGCAATACCAGATAATGCTCTCATGTTGCAATTATGTTTGATTTTAAGATTTTGAATTAATTATACTGTTATGAAGATAAATTCCATAAAAACTGGAAGAAATATGTGCAGCAAATCAGTTGCAGTGCAGTCAAATTCAACTCTATCTGTCTCAGCGATGTGAGTGTGAGCTGTTTTGGTAGTGTTTACGTGAAATGCTATTTAAAGTCATTCGCGGTCTTTACATCCTTTCGTCTCACTCCAACCTTCATGATTTGCTGCTCTTACCACATACATACTACCATATCAAAAGCAGCACAGCTATGAACAATGAGAATGAGATCTTTGATGATGCAATTTAGTACCTGTGCTATGTATTGTATTGTTGCATGGTAAAATTAAGATGAGTTAGTACAGAGATTGAAAAGAGTGAAGTTTCGTTTGTTGCGTTCTCGTTCCAACAAAAGCGGCTTCTTTCTCTGCTTCTGCATCCTGCATCAGCAACAAACCGGGCAAAGCAAAGGTCTCCTCACTGTCCTCACTCTCCTCCATCATCTCTCAAATCCGAAGATTGATTGTTTCATCTTTTCCTGAGTTATTTTTTTTCCGTTCGCAGAAGAAGCAAAAGTAAGACCATAAAATTTGATTTTTTATGTTAATGTTAACTGTGCCTAAAGCATGTACAGTAAAACAGCATAGACAAAACCTTCAACCAAGTTAAGAATTAAAGTGCTGTATAGTTAGCTATGTAAAATAACAAAACTTAGCTGAATACCTAGGTGCATTGGTCTTAATAATAAAACAATATTTTTGTTGATCATAAACTATATGCATTAATTATTTATCCCCTTAGTCATGTCACCAACACAAATATCCTCTACTACTGTGAATGACGATGAAATGTACGAGGTGGAAAAAGTAATGGGAATACGAAAATTGAAATACGGGTATGAATTCAGGATCAAATGGAAGCACTTTCCCAAGTAAGTTTTAATATTAAGCTTTCAAAAATGCAACATTATTTACTGAATTAATAAAATAATCACAGAAACTGATTTTATTTTTAACCGTTTTGCAGTAGTAAAAATACGTGGGAACCTTGCTGCAATGTTTGTTGCAACATATTAGTGAAGGAATACTTCGACAAATGGCTGAAAAGGCAAGTTAAAAAATACAAAAAACAAAAATTGCAAAACAAAGCATGGAGACGCTGAATAATTTGTTTCATTTTTGTTTATGTCATATGTTCAGTTTTATTACTCTTATATCAAGTAATGTTTTAATAAATAACATCTAAATAAATAGCAGTTTTATTTCTTTATTTAATTTTTCAATTCACCGTGTAAATTGATTCAATAAAGTAAACTTAAGCAGGTTAACATTTAAATACCACAACTAAGCAAATCGTATTTATTGTTATCACTACACTGGGTTTCAGAATACAATCTTTAAACGAGATGACAGAATAGGAATACAACGTAAATAGAAGAATTTATTACGAGTTGGTAGTCAACAGTTCGACATTAATTGTTTACTGATTACTATGTACATATTTTCCCGATACTTACGCAACATATCGCTAGTAAATTCATTGATTTATAGTACCATTCTTTGATAACTCATATCAGTTACTACTGCAAACACTAATATTTCGTCGTATTTTTGAACATATAAATTGGAAAGTACTTATATCTACTTACATTCTTCTAGTCTATCGTTACATCAAGTACAACCAATTTTCGCAAAGAAATAAATGAATATATTTACTACTATCTAACATTTATAATTTGGGTTCTCAAACTATTTGAGATTATCATCTATAGGTACACAGGTATGTTTTTGAAAGTATTTAGTATACTTATGTCAAAAGACAATATTTATTACATGAGTAGCAGTTTAGCTGCATTTTAAGAGATCAGACAATTTTGTTTATTTACGGAAACATGAGTTGTGCTACCATTTGTAGGAGACATACTTTGATTAAGAGAATTATGTTTTTTATTTGTAGTAGTGGATGAAGATGTAGCGAACTGTAATTTGGGAGGACCAGGTCCGCTGTCTTCCTTTTTATTATGGAGGGATGTAATGTCTGAAGATGTTTTGGATTGAGACGAAGTAGATTTACGTAAATGACTTGATTCTTTAAAAAGTCGACGCAATTTCCATTTTGATCGTGATTGCGATTTTGTTTCACCTTCAGATTTGTCTCCTTCCAACATATTTGTATTACAGTGTAGGGTGGTCACAACAAAATTAATATCTTCCGGCTCACAGTCTCCTGTTTTTATCCCCAACAATTTTTATTTTTGCTGTTTTTTATTTTAATTCCTAAGGATGATTAGAATTTAGACTTACGAGTAAATTCTTCCACGGGCTTTTCAATTACGTCATGGTCTATCCAAGTAAGACCCATATCAACTTTTTCAGCCAAATCTTGCCAGTTTTGCCTATTCACTTTCACTCCCTCATAGAGAGGCTTGAGCCATGGAAATGTTTCAGATAAAAGCTAGCCATACATATTATAAACGTATTATTTTGGGAATAAAGAGGTAATATTATATGTATATCAATAGAATTAATTATTAATGTTATATTATACCTTGTAGAGAGGAAAGCATATCACATCAATAAAGCTAAGTTGCATTTTAGGTAGCTCATCCTTTTTGTCTCGATCCATCATAGCCTTTAAAAATTGGAAATAATTAGATTAGAATCATTTCTAACACTTATAACTAAATTTCAATCGAAATAACAATTAAGGACAAGAAAAATAATTTATATAAGGCAGAATACGTTATCATATTATTGTCTACGTGTGTATGTAATTATCTAAGTGTGTTTTTTACACCTAAAATGATTTCTACACGTCAGACTTTACATCAGTAATAAAATAATATTGTGTAAGACTGTAAGAGAATAGTGTGTATTCTATTCGAATAGTTATTACTGCAATAATATTTTGACATGACGGTTACGTAAGATAATATACCCCACCAAAACATTTTTCAAACTAGCGATTTGCATTGAGTTACTGCAAAATATTATTCATAAGCTCTCCATTTAAATCTTGATACCAATCAATTTCTATTTATTCATCAAATGGAATGAAAGAAAATATGAAGGCATTATCAAATCAGTTTTACGTAAATAATTAAAAATGCAAAAACCATGTTACTGTGCCTATAATTAGAATGTTGATGTAGGTACTAGTTTTTAACATGGCGAACCATTTTTGTTAAATTTCGACATATTATTAAAAATAATAGAAAGCAAAACTGAGTCGTATGGAAATTATCTTTATATTGTGGGTAAGAGACATTTTTTATCCAATATATTATTACCACAGGCTGTTGATTCAGTTTCTCCTTCTCGAGGTCACCCTGATCAAAAAATTCATCGGCTACCAGTTTAGCAATTTTGTGCTGGATTTCCCAAGGTTTGGATATTGCGGCCACATCGCATGCTGTCATCATCATTCCACAGAGCACTACATAAAAGAATAAAAAATTTACTATTATAATAGTATCGTTTTTAAAGAATATTGTGTTTTAGTGAAGCGGACATTATAACAATCAAATCAACCCAATCCCACCGCGTACCAATGTCTGGTCAACCCTCTTAAAACATTATTATTGCGTATGAGGCCTGACTGAAGTGTCCACGTAATCCATAAAACAGATTCATACTTTACATGGCACCCTGCTAATATGGGTAGGTATTTTATCTTCATTTGCTACAAAAGTATACAGATTTAACTGAAACAGTTTTATTGTGTAGCCTATAAACCACTGAAATGCAACAATTGTATATACATATTAAGTCTGTGATGCGTGAAAGTGGAAATACTTCAGTATCCAACTACTTATTTATTTATTTGTGAGTTCACTTTCTATTTTATTTTGCATCATTAAAGATTAATGACCGGATAGTTCGAGGGATGGATATCTTCGGCATGCATGACAGCATGACAGCGTAGCTTCTGGGTAAATCAGAAAGAGTCGGGGCTAAACTGGGGATATCAAGTAAATTTTTAAGGGGCTTAACTAGGGTTAACAATTAATTTGCAAGCCTCCACAGGGGGCAGAGGTGCGGTTTAGCTAGGGAAATCAACGGGGATAAAGGGAGCAACGGGGTAAACCCAAGCTCCTCTCAGGGGCTGGGCTTGCGTTGCTAGCGAAATTTAGAATATTTTATCACTGAATGAGACACATTTACTGTAATAGTCTTTATAGACATACTTTTATTGATACCTACTCTGCGCACTGGTAGTAGTTCTTTCGTGACAAATTGAATCTGAGACTACGTTGTGTCACTTCATTGACTTAACTCACTAGGGACTGTAGGGACCAATAGATTTGTGATATGAAAATATTACTGTAATTTGTAATTTTAGGCAACTTTGAATATAATATATTTAAGCATTTTTTTCTAGAAACCTATAACTTTATTTTACAACAAAAACGTATCCAGAACAGCACGTAATTTTGCCAGTTTTTTCAATGCTCTACTATTTTGACCAGTAAACTGCAGTAAGTATATCAACTAAATATATTTTTAAAAGTGTCATGACACTTTTAAAAATATATATCTAGTTGATATACTACAGACAGACGTATGTTTATATGAATATAAACATACGTCTGTCTGTAGTATATAAGGTGATATTTCTAAGACACCTTTATCTCTTTGATCCATCTGGGTGGGCACAAAGATGAAGAAATGCCAAAAATGTAAATTGAACCAAATGGAAAAATAGCAAACCTTTTAGATGGTGGGAGACCTGACAAAATATATATTTAGGAATTTGCAACAAAGTGACACTGACTTCCAGAAAAATGTGGTTTTATCTAAACCTAACAATGTGTAAATACCTAGCTTCTAGAAATTGTGTAGGTGTTGAATTGCATTGTACTGTAACATTGGACAATAACTGACATTACCCAAGCGACAAGTATATAAACATAACTGAAAATAGGGAAATACTCTCGAGACAGAATAGGATAGGAAGGAGGATGACAGAGTTGAGAATGTGTCTCAAATGCAGTGGTTTAACTCCGTCTCAACTCGAGTGAACGCATTTCCTTTCGGGATAATGTAAGTACATTGAATACAATCAAGAAATAGAAAGCCTCACTAAAGGTAAAGCCTAGCCATGCGTCTCATTCTCCCCCAGTAAAATGAACGAAGGCATAATATTATTTTGACTTGGGGTTCATTAAAACCTAACACCACTTGTCACACTCCTATTGCATCCCATTCACGCATTCAATCGTTTTTCAGATTACTTATAGTCACTGTAGCACTAATGTGTAAAAACGCTATCAAATGAAAAAATGACGTCATTTATATTCATACACATAAATGATTGATGTAAGCATCAGGTAAAGAAGACATCATTCTCTACACGTGCAGCATCATACATGTTTAAATTTAATTTGACTACGTGACACGACGGTTCGTATTTCATGGAGATGTCAAGCATTGATGCTGTTGTATTGAACTGGGAAACGAAGTTTTTACTATTTTATAATGTATAGTAAATGGAAAGGGGAAATACTAGCAACTTATGTGTTTCCAGTTTCCAGTACAACATTTTCTCGTTTTAAGTGATGTTGTAAATTGTGAATAAAAGAAAAAGGTCAATCAAAGGAAATAGGAGAAGTTGAGATAAACATAAATGAGAAATAATAGAAGCGAGAGAAAGTTTAGTCGACTCACGTTCTTTCTTATCATCGCCTTGCCAGGCAATTTCACCGTTCTCAATGAGCTCTATGAAACGATCTTTCTTGCGAAAGTACGCTGCCAGATCTGTCGATAGAATCGATTTCTCCACAATCTTCATTACCTTCCGGTAATTCTCGGCTGATAAATCCTATTTTCCAAACCAACAAATAAATCACTTGCACTTTATGTTCCACTGTTGTGATTCTTGTGATTCTCAATATACACACATATCGTAAACACTTTTATTTAAGCTCCACTTATAAACACATTCGGGTTCATGCCATACATTTATATACAATGATTTATTATCTCCACCAACTCAACCATTGCAAATACGTATCGTTATGTATCGTTCCATACGCAGTGCTGTGTGTTACAGCTATGACGCACACAAAATTTTCTTCTTTATCAATATAAGAATAAAAAACGAACGAACTAAACTATAGCTATAAGCCCCGTTCGAATTCCCCAATGACGATTCAATAAATAATATTGCTCTGTGCTCATTGTATTATTTAACGTTCCAATGATAGTCGGCCAAATGTGTTGTAACTTGTAGTACACAAACTTGTAGTCTACAAATAACACTAAAGAAGTACAAACAGTAAAAAAACTTGAATGCGTCATTAAATGCATGTGCAGAATATCATTAGGACACAAATATACTTATTTTACTACAATTTACAATGCAATAAACCAATCTCTAAGCCTGTAAAAGTTGGATATACATTTAGTCTTTTGCAATCAGCGCATGTAAAAAATCGTAATAAATACTTGAGAGAGTCTCTATTACATTCCTCATTAAAAGCTAATTAATTAATGAGTAAACTATGTATCAACTAAATCGTACCTTAAAGATTTAATTGCTATACAATATAACTCATCAAAGTCCATGCAATTTATTTGAGATTGCATCAATTGTCGTATTCTATAATTTTTTGCACGGGGAATTATACGTGTTAAACTAAAATTACTGATAATGATTTCAATCAGCTAAGGGCTAATAATAATGACGCACTGAGTATAGTTTTCACCATAACCAGGCAAATCATGTAATCTTTACAAAATCTTTGCAAATCTTGGTCTTGTGTGAGATTTTTCGTTTTTTGACGCAATGTTCTTAATAACAAGTGGTGTGTTTATATAATGTCAAAAGTGGGAAGTTTAGTGTAGTGTGTATGTTGAGAAGAAAGCTAATTATAGTTGAATGCGGCAATTGTAAAAGACATGAAAAATGAGAGGAAGTTTACGTGTGGCTGAAAGTTATTTGGGAAACTCACTTGAAAAATGTTATTTCCTTCCGAGGAAAGAATCATGACGCACTGGTCGAAGTGGTGATGTTCCATTGTCGACGTGGAATAAAGAACTGCGAGTGGTGAAGCTGTCAGTTGCTGAAAGGCATTGTTAGTTCCCCTGTGGTCCAAATCGTGACCTGTCAATAGGTTGTATCACACATTTACTTTAACATACAGGAAGTCGAACAGACTGTATCATTTTTATTTCCCTCCTAAGCATTTCCAAAGAAAAATGACTTACATAAGCAGGCGACCATCAGTCCTAGGATCTGTAAACGCAACACATTTTATACATTAGATATAATATATCATATTTATTTCGTTTATTGCTACAATTTCTTCACTTTCTTTTCATATACAACACAAAAATTATATACAGATAGTAAAACCAAGAAATCATTTTTATTTTTACGTCGCGATCGTCAAGGAATTGCTCCATTTTTCCAGTCTTGAGAACAGTAAACATGGTCTGTGCCACATTGAAGGCATGTCTCCAGTTATGATACTTGACAGGTCGATAATTTTTTTTAACACTTAACACCCATCTACACAGCACCTGCAAATGTCATTTCAGATTTACGGCTTAGACATCATCGTTGGATTTACCGCTGTTTCTTTTTCCATATATTTACAACTACATAGTACATACTTATTACAGGCAATTCACCAACACAATAAAACTAACTGGGTATATGTACTTGTAATAAGCAAAGTTTAATGTAAGTGTACAGTGTTCTATTGGCAAACAGTGTATTTCTATAGTAAATAATTCTCATTAGTAAAGCTGTATCTCTGTGTAAGTATGTCCAACATCGTAACACTTATATTTATCTTCAAGTGCGTTTTAACAAAGAAACTTGTAACATGCATAGGTACTTGTAGCTTTTGTTATTAAGTTATTATTGAGAAGTTGTAAGTTAATAGATTTTGAGACATTACAGAACTTACAGTCAGAGATATCTTTTGTGTCCATAAACTTTGGAATTGCTAATAACAACTAAAAGTAGCTCTCTAATCGACATACATGAGTTATATACAAACAAACAAAAATGTCTTTGACTCAACTTGAGACGACAACTCTATATGTAGCCATTTATAAATTTAGCAGGGCTGACTGAAACTCTAAAAGCATTCCAAGTGCATGTCTCCAAATATAAATACAACTTACAACTTTTTGCAAAAATACTTCTATGAAAATAAACAAAAAAACTCTGCTTTTAACACAATTTCCGCTGAGTTGGAAGACCAAATGTTTGATAATAAACTGAACGGGGTCGTGTTGCCTACTTTATTGCCACATATTACTTGCAACTGACAGAATGGAGTGAAAAGTAATTACTTGTGTTATAGTGCGACTTTTTATTGTCAGATTCATTCAACACGGCACACAAACTTCATACAAAGACAATTTCTATGAAAGGCTAATTTATATCTGTTTACAAACGCTCTCACAATCAATAATACAACATCTAAGAAATAGTCTCTGAATTGCTCTGCGCATCATAAAGTACTTTTCTCCTGTGCTAATAACATTTTGGTCGAACACCGTTTTGCTTCAAGCAACCATCATCAAACTTTTCCTCGGATTATGTGGTGCCTCCAGCTACCTCACCGCTTATTCTGTTATATTGCGTAATACCTACTACTGCAAAGAAAGGTTTCCTTTTACACAGAATAGAAATACAGTATGTGCCAAGCACTTATGTTATTATAGTGAAAGCACAGTTTTTGGATTCACGTCAACGGTTTAGAATAGTATGGCCACGCCACTGAACAAATGATCCGTTAAGGAGCGTAATGTTTCAGGGCACGACCTAAAAATGTGCTGCTGATTCCATACGATTGACGAAAAAAAATCTTATTTGTGCTACAATTCAATACGGAATACCTTTTTGTGACATTCTGAAAGAGGAAAACATTCTGTAAGAGAAAAACATTACGCAAGGGGAAAACATTCTTCAAGGAATATGAATAAGTTTTCCCTTTTATTTAAGTAAATAGGTAGCTATAGCTGTCTTATATAAAAAGAGACGCTGTGCTCAACCAATTCATTTTCTCGCTCAAAAAAAATTTTTTTTGCACTGCAAATTGAAAGAGAAAATTATTTTAAAAAAATGTACGTTTTCTTTATACATTCCATGTAAAAAAACTAATTTCACTGCATGTACCGCCGTCTATTTAATATAAATACTAATATACCGGTGACCCTACATCCTGCAAAACCCATTTACCCTTTGTCACTACCTTATATTTATTAAGTCCTTGCTTTCATTTATTTCATTCACTTACTTTTTATTCTGTTTCTTTCCAATGGCTTATAATTTAGCTTTCTTAGATTAATCATTTTTGCTTCCACCTATCACACTGTATATTATAGGACAATACCAGAATTCAGCAGGGACCTCTTTTTAAGCCGCTTGGCGATGAGCCATATACCTCATTCAATAAGAATTAATTTTACCAACATTTGTAAAGCTTGGGTGGATATAAAAGACTCCGACTTTCAGTTTGACCTCTATAGGTCAATACTGGGAAACCCTTTTGTATATACGAATCTAGCAGGTCTTTAATTCACGGTTAGATGCGTGCTTTTCCCATAATTCCGCTTTCAATGTTGTGACACGAAATCCTGCTACACACACCTAATCTTGGCTTGTAATAATATCATTGTAGGTATACCTACTAGTAGTTTGTTGTGAATGTTGGGAATCAAGATCTGAAAAGAGTTAGAATATATTGGGTACGGCAAAATGCTCATGGTATGGTTTTAGTTGTAGGTAATAGCGAAATTTGTATCAGCAAGTTTGTTTATATGATGGCCTGATATTATTGGTGTTCCTCCCAAGTACTTCCGTTACCATTGGTATATGTATGTGTACTATGTGTGTTTGTGTAGGAAGCTCTACAAGATTTAGGAACTTTTGGGTCATTTCCACGCTCAGTAAATATGATACGTCTTTATAGTTACTAAACAATGCATTGTAGGAGTTAGACGATGGGCTGGTATCAATAATACAAAATGGAATTGCATTTGGCACAGTACAATAAACATTCTGTATAAAATATTGCAGTTTAGCAAGTTTATCCGACTATTTATTGCCGAGAAGAAATATTAGATTCCCAACATGAAAGAATAACTTTTCTTGTTCCCTTCTGATTTGCTTACTTTGGCTGAACTCTTCTCTGCCACGCATTGAAAATTTTACACGGCCATTATGTTACA
>JAQFYB010001294.1:0-34524 GCA_034694085.1 Pogonognathellus longicornis
GCCAAGTTTGAACCAATTTGGTTCATCCGTTCTTGAGTTATGGCGCATACATCCAGACAGACAGACAGACAGAGCGACTTCTCGAAGACAATATATATCAATTCTGATATATAATAAAAATAATGATCTAATAATTTTTACATCTATAAAGACTTTTGCACAGATCTTGTTAGATCTAAATGCATTCGTGTTTGAAAAAGTTGTTCGTGCGCAGTTTGCTTGACGCGTGCTGAAGGACGTAGTAATAATTTGTGACTTATATATCCTACACAACACAAAGCAGTGTTATGAAGGTACCTCAAGATAGCAATTATCAATTATACCCAAATTGCCTCCTATTTCTCACTTTTAATTGGATCGTTACGTAACATTGATGAAGATTCAGTAAAAATGCCGATTGTAAATAACTGCGATATTTCCTTCGTGTTTCTGTCAATCATTATACAATACAAGCAACAGGACAAGATCCAGAGCAAGATTATAATAATTACAAATCATATAATCTTTTATTAGTCTGCCAGACAGTCGCCAACAGAAGTGAAAGAATTGATTGCAAATTTTTTGCTTATTGATCTTCTCAATGCAAACACGTAATGATCTTCTGAATATAATCTCTAAACATGACAGCTACATAATCCTATACAACATGTGCTTCGCTCAAGTACATGGCTCTGTTGAACATACCTCGATAGTTCATTTTATGACTGCATTTCAAGTCGCTATTCAATTCATACGATTTTTGAAACAGAAAATTCTGGTATTACTTGGATATGTATTTTATGAGTATATATAATAAGTACCTATGCGTAGTTACAATCACAATAGCACAGAATCTTACATACACCTACCTATATAAGTACCTATGAGCAATAAAAGTTAAAAAAATGTAGTCTCACCTTCCACAGAGGATATCCTTCGTACATATGGAAGCGACCCTGCATGCACATTACAGGAACATCCACCATGTGTCCAACAACGATCTTTCCTGCATGTCCAGCAACAGTTGACACAGGGAAATGTGGGATTTTTTCATAGGGAAAGTCTTGTTTGTCAGTTAGAAGATCAGCAAGTCCTCCGAGTCCGGAGCCGCAGATGATTCCGATTTTAGGGCGGAGATTGGTTCGGTCAAGAATATATTGAGCGCTCTCGACAATAACTTCGTATGTGTATCTATGTGGAAATAATTGAACATTTCAACAAACCATTACATTTCCGACGTACCTGCCTATAATATTTATATCCTGCTCTAAAATGGATTGTGTATGAAGTGCATTGAAGTATGCGGACGTGGAAATAAAAAAGGATTGCATGGTAATAACATAAAATCTTACGGGTTATGACAGTTTCCATATTTTCCGAGTGGAACACAGTCCGGAGAAGCAGCAGGAGTTTTGACCGTGTTGTTTTGTTTTAAATGGGCGAATTTGTTAATTTTATTTTCATGTAAGTCTTTGTTCTCGCTATGATCCACCTGGTCTTCCAGATTTACAGCTGCAAGTTTAGCTTCCATGTTGGTCAAAATGAGAGCTCCTCCGTTACTAAGTTTTGTAGAACTCATGATTTTCTCTCTGTAAAGTTGCAAGAGAATAACAATTGCACGATAAGTAATTATGCTAATGAAGGATGAAGAGGGGAGAAAACGAGTGACACTATAATTTCATGCAAATGCAATTTGCCTACTGCGCATATATTTCATGTGTAAAGGTACTTTAAACTAACTCGTAGCCAGTTTCTTATGTGTGCCTTTTGTAAAAGCATAAACTATTAATTAACCTTAGACCTCCTGACTTCTACACTTGTGCATTTTACGTCCACTACTACAGTATGTATGTTCTTAAGTGCTGTAGTGCAACAGTGTAAGAGTGTTACGTGTAAATGGGCAATGCAGACTTTACTAATGGCATGCTAATAATATTATCATTTAATGATTATAATCATTCCACATCTCTTTCAGCGAATCCTTCTATGCTAAAAGAAATTCACTCGGTTATCACGAATTATTACAAGCAATTACTTTGCGAAAATACATGTCTCTATACTTGTTTTACATGTCTAGATGATTTGCTTTATCTAAAGTATAAAGTAGGTAGGTAGCTAAAGCAGTATATTGTCTAAAGTATGTACAAAGTATACATTTTCAAATCATTCCATGTTAGTAGTTTGTAGGAATAATCTTAGTCTTGCTAATTAATTATTTAAGCTTATTAAAATCCTTACTCAAATTACATCAGTAAGGAGCCTGAGATTTAGAATAAAAGTCTTGTCAATCAATCCCGTTTTTAACGAAAGTTTTGTGTAAACCCATAAGTTTCTAGCAAGACATTTTTATGTGATAAAGATAAGTGTTAAATGAGTTCGAGCAAAGTGTTGCATGTTCAATTGAACTGTATGTACGCAATCATACAACAGTTCATAAAAAAGAGTGAATTGAATTAGTTTATCAATAGGACCTACGTACTTTGCAAAGTTGTCACTAAGCTGATCTTTGCGTCAATAATGAATCACATTTTTACATAAATGTCTCTTCAAGTTCGTAATTAAGATAAAAATGTACTTTATGTAACCATCCTGCCAGTCATGTAAGTTTCCATGAAATGGAATGAATGACTACTCTAGATTTCCATCAAACACGTTGCAATGATATGGTTGCAAATCAGTTACATACACAATATATATTCTACATTGCCTTTTTAAACTGATTGATATTCTCAAAAAAAATTAAAACATTTTGTGTAATCAATAAAAAGGTTCAATTGGGACATTAAGATTAGGAAAATAATGTGTGAAAAAGAATTGTTCAAACCGTAGTTAATATTTTTATTCTACTATAAATAAAATTACTCTATATTACATGTAGGTAGTTGAGATGTTCTGTTTGCAAATCAGACATAATCCATGAAAGCTAATAATATTTTGAAAAACTTTGCTTACCTATTTGAATAAAAGTCAGTGTTTTAAACAGGCTGTTTATCGCGTAAATGGCGAATGTAGTTTTTCAATCAATCAAATGATATGAAACAGTGTATGTATTAAAATGTGTAAACTTAAAAATCGGAAGGCGAAACTTAAAAGTCAAATCGAAGCACACCACAGTGTTAATATGCTGGTAGTGAAAGATTGACAGAACTAAGGGTCCAATGTGTATGTTTCACCCGTTTATATATGCCCAACAGCAAGAGTTGTTATGTATGGTAGGTTCTTGTAAGATGTAAAAGGTTAATCTTCTCGAGGGCTGTATCACAGTTTTTCAAGAGGGTCGCGTCGTTCTTATGTATAACTTTTCTTGCTTTGAATGACATTGCCATGTGTACTCTACATATCTCCATAAACATTATAGCCTGTATATTCCATGTATTTTCTTCTGTCAAACGATTGATCCCCCGTGTATTATTCCGTGTTGTATGTAGAGACTCTTACTTAATACCGACTTACTAATTATGTTCCAAGAACGAATTAAATCATAGCTACAGTTTTATGATCGACAGACGGTGTTTCGACATCTGTTTACTTTAAAAATTCCTAGTGGATAAACTAAATAGTTACATAATACTAAATGTAATTAAATTTCAGTTCGACAGATTCAGCTCTTTTTTAGAATCTTATGGAATCCTATTGGCATATTACTGCTATATTGTATGTATATGATGGTGACCAAGGTAAATACATTTATGATTTAGAAAAACTAATGTCAAAAGTGGTTAATCTTTTTATTAAGACTCGAGCAATCATATTTTGTTTTATGTGTGTTCTGTTTGAGAAATTACTCCCGTCTCCACAATAGCGGCTTAAATGTTATGAAATAAGATAAAAAGCTTTTGCTTAACATATTAATATAAACCACAGATGTTGCGTTTAATACAAAGCTCTTGTGCAACCCTCTTTAAGTTCTGTAAGGGGAGTAATCAGCGCATTTTTACAAACGAGAATGTAGATGAGATAAATATTTTTATTTTCATTCAAGACGCAATATAAGACCCCTGTTTTCATTGGCTGTTCTAAGGGGTCAACAAATCGAAACCAAGTATGTATGACCATCCTACCAACCTATCGTTCTTGTACACAAGTTGTAAATCCTACATCATAATATATTCATACAATATTTAACGCGTATAAGTATTATAAAATTCTTTTTTATATAGGTACCTATCTATAATCTATCTACCTATATGCCAAAGTACATTTCGATGTAACATATTTTACATGCTAGGTACCTAATATTCATAACTACCTCTAGACCTAACCTACCTGCACTTTTCATTACTATTGTCGAGATTGCTGTACAAGTTGTAGTTGTATGTACGGGGATAATTCATTGGTGAATTATCAAGGATGGACCATCAGCACATGCCTTCTGTTTACATATACATAGATAAGATACACATCACTACATGACATTGTTTTATCAACTTTACTGATCTTTTTCTTCCGTGGTCACTTACAACTTATTTACAAACTCAAGACTTGAATTTTAAAATAAACCATTCTGCTCATCAAACTTACTATATTTTACTCATTTCATTTTACCTTTTTCATATTGAAAATCAAAAAGGGGTCATGGGCAGTTATTTTATTCACTGAATGATCATTTTAGTCATTGTGATATGATTTTCGAAAAAATCAATTGTTTAGGTTTCCCATAGAACTTGGTATATGTACCTAATCGGAATACCAATACCCATCAAACATTTTATTCATAAAAGTTTGTGTACTTCACAGACTTGGTGATATAAAATGGGGTTATGTCGAAACTTATTTATTTAGTAGTATGACTTGTGTTTCTAATTTATTAAAATACTATAACTCTAACTCTAAGTAAGTAAATAATCCCTCCCTTATCTTCACACCAAAAGATCCAGCAAGAACTGGCAGGCTATACAACAGCTTGTAAATAACATTTATAATAATAATACATATCTTTGCCCTGGATTTTCCTTGTGTATAACGATTCAACTTTATCTGTTGTGGTGAAAGACACTAAGACAAATAAACAAGCTAACGTTTATTGACATAGATTTTAACCTACATTTACTAATTGTAAATATTATGTTAATATTTCATGTTGACATCGTCAACTTTAATGGCACTACAATTAAATGTGAATATAGTGTCCACGGTTCATTTACATGGCAGTGTTTGTAAAAAATATTTGAACTTTTATCATTAACCCATGAAAATATGAAAAGACATGTTTACTCAATCCGATATTATATGCAAACGAGGCTCATTTTATGGCATAAGTACATGGAGAACAACAATGAGACATGAATGAGGCCTTTAACACCAAATCTCACTATTTATTTTACTAAACTCTGAGAGATGTAAAGGTGCCTTGATTATAGTGAGCCTTTTACCATTCCTTTTGACAACTCAGAAAATATAGCATTGTCAAAAATCAGCCGCATTTATTACATAAAATGTTTTCAAACAAATGCAAAGTTTGGCTAAACGTCAAAAATAGTTTCGACCTTCATGAAAGTTGGCTAAAATCGAAGAAATATAATACTGAATAAAAATACTGCTGCGTCGTGTTTATTAAATGTTAGTGTTAGTATCCTATCCGAAGATTCGATACTTTATGGGCTTCAATTTACCATCTGTCTATCTGTCCATCGTTCGCATTCTGTTTCCGTTGTTGTGCAATATGCGATGTTTGCAGAATCAAGGTATATAGTAAGCACAGGCAGGTAGTAAGGTAATAAATGTACATGAATGTATAATAATAATAATAATAATGGTCCATTTGTAAAATAGCTCTACCGACATTTTTTAAAATCCATCGTGAATGGTTTGTTAAAACTAAAAGTAACCTATTGCATGTTACAAAGCTGATTATACTGTCCCCAACCACGTACTATTCCTGAAAGTAATGTCTGGAAATATTTTCAATTGCAAATCCTTAGCGAGTTTCAAGTTTCGTTTTTATTGTCTTTAAGGTTTCATCGTCACTACAAAATACCATTGATCTCCAAAACTCCCAATAACCTTGACATATCCGAATCCAGACAGCATGTATGTATGTAAATCTCCCGAACTAATACTATTGGCACGATTCAGAAAGTTCTGTACTTGGTGTAGAAAAATGGACTATTTTGTTTTGTTCACATATATGACAGATGATGGAAATACTACGACGTAGCCAAGCATCCAATAATATGTATAACCCATTGTGCAGAGCAATGTATGGGTTACCCAAGTAAGATATAATATTGGTAAGGGCCTTCTGGAAAGAGTAGAACATTCTTTTCTTTCGGTTTCTCCCACACACACCTATAGAATAAAAGAATGGAAACAAACAAATCAATAAAAGAGGCATTATTAATCCACTTTCAGGTTTATCCTATTCTTAATTCTTCGTATGACGCAAGCCAGTGTAGCAACGTCTACACTAATGCTATCTAATAGTCCAATAGCAGCAGCCCATCAGCAAATGCGTGGTTTTAATACATGTTATTAAGTTGTTATTATATTTATATAGCTATAACGATCATAATACAATAATTGTTAGCGTACCTTATAGCCACGTGGATAAACTGCTGGTGTTAGTTATGGTATATTTAAGTATGACATCGTATTCCATGTAGCTTTGTCACATATGCTTATACCTCCCACAGCAAACAATAACCTTGCCTGTTGGAAATGTCACAGCTTAAAGCTCTCAGTCAGTATTGATTGATTTTTTCTGAAAACAAAATTGCTTGCATCGATATCGTATTGACATAAACATAAATGACTCTTTGCATTCTTTTCCATTGAATGTTATTGCTCCACCGTAATGGTATTTATGCAGCTCTAGTAATAAGAATTATATTTGACTAAATACATATACCTATGTAATAAACAATACGCTTTTAAGAAAGCCTTGAGATTTCCCATGAGATGAAATTCGCAGATCATAATAATAAACATTAAACCTACTACTAACTGTTTGTATACAATCGTATTGCTGTATATGAATACAAATAGTAAACACATTGCATCATAATTTCATACAACCGTTGTGGCATTTATTAGATTAGCGTTCTTGCTTTTAGACTCATTTATAAAACTGTTCACATTTAAAAGAAAAATTCTGACAAATGTTTTTATGGATTACATATAGATGATATAGTACAAGGAAAGTTGAACCTCAACTTTCCTGGATATAGTAGATATGTATGTACTTATATTTACTTGTAGAAAAATTACGTTGTAGATTTATTGCCTTTGAATCTGCACTTTTATCATGCATATGCGGATTTTCAGATGTTATAATCAAGGAGATGTCAATCATAATGTCTGCTGATATTGTTCTGAAATGAAACGTCTTTTATGCCAAGTGTATGGATACTGTGTATTTAAGTACAAGTAGCTCAAAGGCCATTCACCGATGGATGAATCTTTCTTGTAAGCTTCATTGTACACTTAAGATGATACTATACATAATAAATTATGTTGTCTACGTCATACGTAGTCACTCCGACCTTAGTAAAAAATTACTTATACTATACAGATTATCTCTAGTACATAAATTTTGTACAATGCAAAGTCTATTACGTTTTAGACTCTTGTTAAATTCTATAATGTCCTTTTTCTGTAGTTGACATTTTTTACACTGATAATTTTATTCGACTAAGAACTAACTATGACTGTGTGAACTAATTGCGTTGTAATTTCACAAATGAATTAAACTAAAGGTCAAAGTTTCAATATTTAACCTAACTCCAACTCCCAAACAAGCCCTGTTCCTTTCCAATATGAAAAATGGCAAATTTTCTACAATATCTGTATTTATCATGTTATATAGTCCCAGTCTAAATTAAGAAGTATCTCTATTCTCTAATATAGGTATTACTGTATCTGTTAGGAAAATTTATGCACGACAGACTGTAAGCAGTTTTTCAAAACTTCGAACGTACAGAATAGTTCTTTTTTGTTACATTGTGACAGGAAAATTTATGCGTTCTGATATATGTAAACGCGTGAGAAAAGAGAATTAATGTTATCTGCTCAAGTGAAGATAACTTATTTCATCATTTTTGTAAATGTGGCTACATTAACTTTTAATGGCGAATATAACACTTATCCTGTTACAATTAGTCTGTCTTACCATTTACTTTTATACTTTGTAAGCATAGTTGATTAAAATATTACTTCCATAACTTCCATAAATGTGCTCAAACATGTGACACTTTAATATTCCCCTCTAATTGTATCACTGCGACAGTCAGTCGGCATGAAAATTAGAACTGTATCATTGCATCATTTACAATTCATGAATTAAAGTCATTGGTCAAGGAAAGAATAATTGAGATAAACTAATGTCATTTTATCAAACAGTAGACTCACCAACTTTATCTCGCCTACTACTGGAAGCCGGGTAAGAGTGGTGCCAAAAAATGTGATCCCTGAACACATTTGGTGAAGTATGTCATGATAATAAAAACGTAGATATATAAATAATGTGAGCATGTATTATGCAAGAGCTGCTATGGAATTCAATTGAGAAGAAAAACAAATGTCACTTTTAACAAGGGGTGGTTTTACGGAAGAACATTTTCTTCCAGCATCTGCCACTCTATTCTATGACAGGCAGGGCAGGAAGGACCCATAATATACAATGTAATACAAGCAAAGGTCATGCAAGTGAATGTGAATGAAGCTGTATGTGCATCAACCATATAAGACAGTGTCATTGGTATTATTGTATTTAAGCACAGTATGTAGCACAGATATTCAACAGGATACACAAGAACGGTACACTCACAAAGAACAAAAAATGTCAAACATGTTACTGCCTTGTTTCAGCCGCAAAATCTCAATTTAGCACAATATGTGCAGCCTTACCATAAATTTTTAGTTTATACCACACACATAGTGAATTATTGCTTGCCTTGTAAAAAGCTTTTTCTTACCACTCCCAAAATAAGTTACATTAATGATTAAAGGTAAATAGCAAAGCATTTGACCTTTGAACGTCATTGCATTAAGCTTAAGAGGATAAATGTTACGAAATAAAGAGAATAAATTGCTGCACGTAATTACGTTTTGTGTGTTTAGTGTCTAGAAAGCTCTATTTTCGCAGAACGTCATTTATTTTCTCAAAGAGGTGAAAAGCGTGTGCACTTACAGCCACGACGGAACCGACACTATTTATCTACGCTGACTACCTTGAAAGTTATTCCGGCCGCGTGGCAATCAATAATCTGCACCTGAATTTGATATAAATCTTCAAATAAATGTAAAAATATGTACTTGTTAAGCTCTTTGTTTACACTCGCTTTTATTGGGCAAAATGAGCATAGCAAAGCAAATAGAACGAGTCTGTATGTGTACTTGAGTTTGTAACTATTCTATTTGTATTGTTAAGAATGAATCGTCTATTCCAATTTCCAAGTACATGTGCAGGAAATGTGTCAATTTGTGTGCTTATATGTATTGTACGACAAAGCAATATCGGTCGCATTATATTTTATCGTATATTTACTAGTACTCAAAAATAAACCAGGCAAGCCATCAACTGGTATGGTCTACAACAGCTTCAACAATGCAATGACTAAGGAATATAAAAGTTTGTAACCGCCCATTCATCACCCACATCTATTTTACATCCTACCTTTTTATCTAGCGTAAAGTGTTTCCCCGTTTTATTTCGAATGCCTATACACACACATGCACACATGTATTCAGTTCTAACTATAAGTAATTCAGCTTTTACTACTGTGGCTTATGCTTCCCGGACAATGTATCATTGTCACCATAAGCACTTCTTATCCGAATCTGTACAGACTTTATTTATTTATCAACGAACAACCACTTTAGTAGAGTTATAATTCCATAAAACCTGGAGATACAATACATCAGGGAGGTAAAGATGAAGGGGTGTAATATATGGAGGTAAGAAATGGAAATGGTACTTTAATTCTCAACCTAAAACAATTCATGTCATGAAATGAAAATGCATTGTGAAGATACATGAGACATAAATTATCTCAGTACACTGCACACTACATATTCTATACAGAAATACTATACTGTTGAATATTGTAATACATCTTGATTCAATAAACCAAACTTCAATCAAACTGCAAATTGCATACGTTATTGCATTTGGTTAGTTTGTGTATATATTGTGTATTTATGCTGGATATTCGAAGGTCACAAGTTCTCCAAGCAGCAGACGCTGCGCGTCCGGTCCGTGCACTCGAAAAAGAAAGAAAATAATTTCCGTTGGTTCGTATACTTCAAAGTAGCACATGGAAAATGGAAAGTTTTGTCCGTGAGATAACAACCAGGTTGCCTTGCTTTTGCTTAGATTTCTCATGGATATACACGAACGAAGTGAATGATACTATAGCACGTAGCAACCAGCTTTTCTCTTGTGCGATTCAATTCAATGAGAAAAAGAAGCCTCGGGGGTGTAACTTGGCTCTCGAATTATTGACAATGTTCTCGAAATTCTGGAACTAGAACTGACTAGTATAAAGACAAACATCCAGAGGAGAATTCGCTGTCTTATTTTCATATAATGTCTAATATATATTTGATATACTTTCTCTACTTTTGTTTAGCCTCGTATCACAAACTCAGAATGACGTAAGAGAAAGTTCAAAAAGAACTTATCTCACTAAACGCGCTCTATCTAAATAAGACGAATGAAAGGTATTGTCCAAGGTTGAGCACGAAACAGTCTTTGACCAACATTATAAGTAGACCCATATTACATTACATATTACATTACGTATTGTTGTATCAGTGTTTCATAGAGATTATGGATTTTTGTATAGAAAGACTATTAAAGTGGGTGGTCCATGTGCATTCAAGATTCAATGTTTTGCTTATACCTAATTATTTATGCATTCCTCGATAGAGCATATTTTTTCTCCATTGCAAGCACATCAATATTCTGATTTTCTTTTTTGCAAAAGTTTGTCATAGTCAAAAATCACTATATACATACTTACTTTTATGTAGTACTGAACATGTAGTGACTATAATAACATAAAACGAGCATAGACATACCTAATCACATAGTTGCAAAAAATTGAACATGTTAATGTAAACTCAACGAGCTACTCCTTATACTTTGTCAATTGTTATAACTAAATTATGGAGTAGTCATGCTCACACGTACAAAGGATGATGTAGGTGCACAAAGTTCAAAGGGCAGATATGTGACGAGTGTACAAACCCCTCGGTAGCTTATATGGAATGGCTTTAGTTGAGTTGGGTTATGTATGAAAACCCATTTGGTGTTATAAACACTGGATAAAATATGTCAAAGAAGTGTGGAACAACAGATCCCAATTCATCGCTATATAACTTAGTTTTGCAACTATAACAATCTCAGTGACAATGCCGTGTGAATGCTATCGCATCCTTTCTGTGTCGTATCTCGAAACTTTCTTTTGTAGAAAACGAAAGGTAGGATTGGCGAAAAATACTTAAATATAATTGTGAACTTGGCTGTTTTTGTGAGTTTGCTCAAGTACACTAATATCAGCAAAGGAAAGGTTGAACTGCGAACTTAATACCGTCTCAAGTCTCAAGTACCTACAGCACAGCTGAAATGTAAAGAGTGACACAATGACATGTCAGTGTTGTTACTTAGAGCAGTTGCCTAAAGGACAACAAACAGACTTTGAGCCAGAGCAAAATGAAGATGGACATGAATAGAAATGCACAGGGCACCCTGGTGTACGCCTGGCTGCTTTGCTTTGTCACTTTGAAAGAAGACTACTGGGAATGGAGTGGAACTACTGCTACGTATATTTTTCTTCACAACAACATAACATCACTTTGAGTAACCGATCGTTAAATCCTTATTTAGCTTTTGGAAAACCCAATAGATACATACATACATGCACATAGAGATATTTTATAGTTAAGTCGACTTTTTCTATTCTATTCTATTCTGTATAAGGTTAAACCTCTGTATGCAAAGTATGCATTCACATACTTGAGAATAAGTACAATGCTGAAAGAAAGAATGAGAATCTTTTTCAACTCAAACACGGTCTTCCCGATATTAAAACGATTACAGGGAATGAGCTCATCAAAATTCTGAAGAGAGTGCATGAATGTGCACTGAATCATTTTGCGTTCTACGACTTGCACTTAACATTAGGTATACAATTTTCAACAGATTTCATTTGAGTAGAATAAAGAGTTCTAATATTATAAATGTTTATAATTTTATGACAAGAATTGTGTCTGTAGGGCAGTATGAAATAGTTGCAGCTGGAAAGAAAGTAAAAGGATATATTTAATACATGCATGCACTCCCTGGACATGTTCAGTTGAGTACTCTTCAACGCAATTTCGTTCGACTCATGGATAGCATATTTATGAATGCATTTATATTGCATGAGCTCGAAATGAGCCTCAAAAGACCTTCGTCGTCAGTATTCCACTTCTACTTCGAGTCGGAGCAACTTTAACCGAAGTGGGGTCTCCGATGTCGAACTTTCTTGCCCGCTTGCGTTGCGATTTCATGTTTTTCCCTTTGCATACCTAAATATTTTAAGTAGGTATCTATCAACCATGTACATTATCGGCAACCCGTAGTCTCACTTCCCTCTTAAATGTACATACTCCTCGTAGTACATGCTCTAATGTCTACCAAAAGCTTCGTAGAAAAGCTTTCTTTCACAACATTTTCTATACAGATGGATGAAGCTTATCTTCGTCTATTTACTGAGTCGTCTAATGCACAATAATCTAATAGCACATGTACATCTTATTCGTATATCAGAAAGGTAAATACCAGCTACCTTACTACACTACAGGAATTAAGGTACCTCTACATTAAGTATAAGTGTGTATTTCTACTACAATGCTCTGTATCATAAATTATAAGTCTATGTATGTATTAGGTAATAAGAGCTTAGTTGTGCCTGTAGTGTAGTTGTGGTATCTTATGAAATGATAAAGACCCTCAATACACAGACAGAACATCGTAATTCTCCCAGTAATAGATTGTAGCCATGTAGGTAGCTAATAGTATCTGTATCCTTAATGCTTACAACACAGTTGGTGCGTAGTATCAGTTAGTAGAAGATTTTTTTGGTTGTTTCTATGATATTTTACAATTCCATCTTATTGCCCATTAGCTGACCAAAAGGGTAAAGAGTAAAACCTAGCAAAGCAAAACCCAAACGCATCTTTGCATTAAAGTACGTACAATTCTACTTTGCAAGTTGAGCTGTGTGTATAAGCTAAGGCTTTTTAGTTACATGGTGTGTACTATTACGTAGGAAATACTAGAAGAAGTAGATTCATCCACTGATTTACAATTGAGACAAGCCATACATAACCACAACCGGAGAAAATAAAACGAGTACATATAGTAGGTGGAATTACAACTCTTGACTTCTGCCACCAACACTACACACTACACACTATGCCACTACCAACTCAACTATAATATTATGAAACACACATAAGTATAACCACTACAATAGAAAAGCACGGAAGACTACACAGGAACTGGCTCAGGAGCGTCGGACCGAATTCAAGACACAATGCAATGTTAAGTTAATGTAATAAGGTGGTTTATTCTTACTCTCCTAAGTTAAAAGGTGAAGTTAAGAAGGAGCTCTCGGCTCACTAGGAACACACAGCAGAGTCTTGTGCGTTTGTAGTGTAAGCAAGTGACTTGACTGAAGCGATTCAACTACTTACTGTTTAGGTAGGGATATCTAAGGTGGAATTTTGTTGGAAAAGAAGAAAAAGAGTTTGTGGTACTGTTAGTGTTAGTGCATAACCCGATGTTGCATCAATAAGAGCATCTTATTACATTTACCACAAAAAGCATCATTTATTGGCTTGAGTAGACTTTGGATCTACGAAAAGAATTCCGAACACACTCAACAAGACTTGGAACGTTAACATTTGCAAAAGGAGTAAGTATCCAAAACGAAAAAATTCTAAGTTGTAGTATGTAGGATATGTAGGTAGGTGTATTACAGGAGATAGCTAGTCTTGTTCGTAAGACAAGGAAATCCATTTATGGTACTGTAAAACATTAATATAATGTAAACCGTAGTAGTAGATTCTTCCTGCTGCTCGAGTGTAGTAGAGAATCTGATAGTTCACTAAATATTAAGTTTTTGTGGAGGAATGTATATAGTGAGTACTTAACTACATGAACCTGTACATCAAACTACCTGACAGCTATAGCATATACCACCTCACGGAATAATTCAATTTGCAATTGGAATACGAAACGAGCATTAGGACTAGCACCTCCGTGTGTATGGAGTATAAGTAGTTTGCGTTAGAAAGTGCTGGAACTGGATAACTTAGACTTAGAGTGAATTGGACTTGGACTGAAGTACACAGGAACAGAAAAGTACAACGTCATAGCGAAAGCCTCCTTCTACGGCGGATCCACCACCATCATACACAGGCAAGTCGCGGCAGTCCATAACCACCATCAAGTGTACAGTGAAACCCGGCGAGGAGCCGTCTACTACTACATAGCAGTTCTTGTTTGCCAGCGGATTCTCACTTGTTTTGTCATTCGGGATCTATTCGGTTCCTTTTCTACTCGTTCTGTACACATCTCTGGTTTCCGACGTTCCTCCATTCCATAAAAAGTGACATAACCGACAAGACAGAGATAAATCTCACGACACATTTGCTATTGTCATCTGTCCCACAGTTTAACTCCGTATTTGTGTACGCAAGCTAAAAAGAACACACACAATAACAAAATACCAGGAGAGAATCCTCATCCTGTAAATAAAAGTCTCCGCTCTCAGTTTCCAGTTTTAATCTCCTTCTGGAACGCTTCTCTCTTTGGTCTGCCTGTGTGCTGGTGTGGTGGTTCTTCTTCACTTGGCACTTCTCAGTTCCATATACAGATAGACACTTTAGAACACTAAGTATAATATATAGCTTCCATTAAATTCATATTACCCCGTCATATTATTATTCCTCCGTAGCAAATGGTGATCACGTAATAAGCGCATTACTAATAGCATCGTCCATAATTTATAGCAGGTAATTTCCGTTTTTCATTGTGGTACTTATAATAAGTACTAATCTGTTATCGGATATTCATTCTAGATTAGTATGCTCCTTGTTGTGTGTGTAGTCCGTTTAGAGTTCTGTACCACAGGGTGTAATTTCCAAACTACGTATTAGTAAACGACCCCGTTCATTTGGGGCAAAGGCGAATAAGTTTTGCCTTTACAGTCGACTCTGTGAATCTGAGCTGTTGCACTTTAAAAGACTTGAATGCAAGTGCAATTGCCAATTGACATGTGAAGTGCTTGAGCCTCTTGCATACACACTGGTCTGTTTACTAGCAATCCTTTTACAACCCGTGGAGTACGTAGTGGTATGGTGGTAGTTTGTGGCACTGTGTAGCACACTGCACTGCAATAAGCTACAACAGTTATCACAAGAGCAAAGGATAATAAAGTGAGTGTATGTACCAACAATAAATAGGGAAACGACCCGCATGTGGATTGCCCATATAAGAATAATAAATGTAGTTGCTCTTTAACTCCTTTCCTACATACCATAAGGCTCCTCTTAGGTGTACTGTACTACCTGCCTATGTTCAACATTATCCTATAGTGCTAAAGAAAAGTGCACAGTCTTCAGGCACACCACACTAGTAGAATTACAGAACTGCCACTAAGAACAAGCCAAGTACCAACATTATTCCTACAACGAATCTTAGCTCATTCATACACTCACACAATCATACACACATCTACAACTACTAATTTCATTTCAAGTCTCATTTTTCTTGAAAAGCTATTTACCTTACACCACCGCAATCAACACTCACCAATTTAATTAAGCGCTGTTTGTACTTGTGGCCGACTTATCTCCATTCAACTCCAAGGTGTTCACACTGTGCTGTCTCTCCCTAAAACCGATTTTATTGCAATTGTGTATAACGTGCCGTGTGTGCATTGCATATGCACCTGTATGTAATTTCCTTTTACTTGCATTGTACTTGGTTTCAGTTTACATCCATTACACTGTACTAACTGTAGCACACTGTCTGACGTTTGAAACTCTGAGCTGACTCGAAAATTGCACTTTGTTTGTGGTAACATACACCTTAATTCCTATCAAACGGAAACATCGCACTTGAAACGCAAAGAGAATGAAAATTTCGATTTAGATATGCAGAGTTATTAGTTCTTCCGGCGTACTCTTCGAAATTGGATTCAGTCAATTTACTCGACTGACTGTTCTATAAAAGGAACACTAATAATACTAGCCACCAGAGTGTACGAATATATTGTGTACTAAACCCAATACTGAAAAACGTAGCTTCGTTTGTATGTATAGCTTACTTTTATGCGATTTATCTTTATACTTGACATGTATGTATGTGTATAGTATTTGTGTAAGCTACACAATCACGAGACAAACGATCAATCCAAATCAAGCGATATCAGAGCTTACAATAAGTAAAATTAGTGCAAGCGTAAGCTGTATATCTTTGTAGTATTTCTTGTATAATGTTTATGTATAGAACGAGATATTATATTTAGAACGGGTGTTCCGGAGACAATTTATGATTTACTATGGTATATACTTTTATTCTTTCAGCTTTATCAATAATCGACCCAAAATAAGGAGCAATAAACCAGGTTGTGCGATTACGTTACGATTTCCAACTCAATAGCAATCGACCATTACTTCATTCAGTCATCTGCCAAACGCTGTAGTTGAAGGTAATTCCTTAATAAGTTGCAGGGATTTCCGATAAAATAAAATCATATTACTTATGTACCGATGTATGTTTCATGCAATGACCAACAGTGTTGCACTTATGTGTATTAATAGTACTTGTGCAAGAAGTGTCTTTAATTTGGATGTTTTTCTCATTGGGTGGTTAATTATTATTGCAGTAGGTAGATATTACAAGGTAATGTAGGCTGCATGCATATTGAATGCGATAGGAGAACATACTAGAATCCAGGCAGGCTGTATACGTGTACAGGAAGTGTATCAATAATGGAGGAGGTATACAAACAACATGGAAATAATTTTCATGTGTGTTCATGAATCTGGATAAGACGCATGTTATCTTTCTAATAAATTGTTATGGATAGAGTTATGGTTTTAGAAACGGAAAAAAGTGTGACATAAATTAAGTAGATACTGCAAACTGCAGTTTACAAATACAATCAGCGACATGGGGAAAAGTGATTTAGGATTTTCGGTGTCATGAGTAGTATTTTGTTTGGAGTTTTTTGTCTCAGGATAAAGACAGGGGAGAAGAAGTATAAACATAAAACTTAAAATGTGCAGCACGACAGAGACTTGTGCAATGGGTTGGAGTTAAGTAGTAAAGCATTTAACAAAACATGTGGGGAATAGCATTTCGTGTATTACGTTTTAGTATGTTGTAGTGGAATTGAACTTATTTTTAGATTTTTTCGGTACTGTTGTCGCACGAGATCAGTTATCTTCCTACCCTCCCAGTCCATTCGGTGAGATGCATGCACTTGCACTTTACATCTCCTCGGAAATACTTCGTCGTAAACTTATTCTATTATAAACTTGTATCTACCTCAAAAGATTATCACACCGACACAACATTTGTCAAGTGTTTAGATTTTCTTTGCAAAATCAATCTTTCATTCCTTTTTCAGCCGTAATACAGTGCTAAGTAATATACAGACTAGATACCAGCATTAATTCATAACGATTTTCTAGATACCTATATAAATTATTTACACACCGAAAACTACACAGAATGTCGCATTCATTTCGTAGAGTGGATTCTGAAGTTCTCTGAATGATATCCTCGGGTTCTGCGGTTCTAATTACTTTCTGGCGTTATATATAGGACAATCATTCTGATGGATTCACTTACCCGTCAGCCTGTAACCATGACTTCTACGAATTCGCAAGTTTCACAGCCCGCACCAATAATAGCACCAACTTTACCCGTGACACCGAGTAAGTCAAAATAAATTAACATTAATACATTTGTTATGTTTGCTTTCGATTCAACAAAATTCAGAGCCAGTACGCAACTTGAATGAGAATTATCTTCGTTTATGATTTTGTGTCAGTATTCGTGCTATTTTTGTGAAAAAGTGTTATCGCTTGCTAGAATTTGAAAATCTAAGGATTTAAAACAAAGTTTTGTGATTTTTCTCGACATTTCAAGGTATTTTCTCAAGTTGTAATGTGTATTTGTGTGTATTCATTATTCATTCATTTTTGTATCCACTATAATAATATATTCTTTCCCTGCGCGTTAATACAGTAATTTATTTTCTGATTTACACACCTTGGTTTCCTTTGCATCAAAGAGAAACTTGAATTTACACATCAATGTGTCGCGTCCTTGATTGAAGAGATACATAATATTAAAACCTTTTTCATGAATATGGGAATGATTATGATTATGGCTCCCTTTTTACCTTTAGTGTGCCTACCCTACTGTACATGCAATAAAAATGTGTGTAATGTGGGTTGAATGGTGTTTGGGTATAAAATTGCTACAAGCCACACCAGATTTGAGGATGTATATGGACATGGGTTGTATTATTATATGCTACATGTTGTTTATGTTAGTTCCACTACCTATGTAATTGTTATTATGTTTTGTTTGTCTACAGAGGTGCAGTTTGCCGACAGTTTGATTAACAACAAGCCTGCAAGCGTCCCAACAATCCCGAGTACTTCAACTGTAACATCTACTGCAACAGAACCGGCTGTAGCAAACACTATTGTAAATTCAGCATTAAAATCAACGAGCAATTTGACTTCGACTGTCAATCCTCAACAAGCTCCTGCTGTCAATTTCTCCTTAAATTCCTCGACTATTTCTCCACAGACTTCCACTGCGACTGCAAGGACTCCTTCACCGAATTCTGCAGTTGTCAATAATCCTCCATCAGTTTCAGCTGTTGCAAATCCTCCTACATCTTCTGTAGTCTCAAATCCTCCACCAATTTCCGCTCCACCGATTTCTGCAATCAATAATTCTCCGCCGATTTCTGCTGTCGTTAATTCTCCGCTGATTTCTGCTGTCGTTAATCCTCCGCCGAGTTCTGCTGTCACCAATCCTCCGCCAATCTCTGCTGTCACTAATCCCCCTAAGGTTTCAGCGCCCGTGAATTCATCTCAGATAACTTCTGCCGGTAATAATAATTCTACCACTACTTTAACTAATACAATTACAAATCCTCCGACTCAGCCTGTAATTTCAACTGCGGCTACTGCTACTACTACTACTACTAATATTAATGTAAAACCTACTCCAAACATAACCACTGCTGCTCCTACTACTATAGCAGCAAGTCCGGTCCCGGAAAAGGCCGAAATTGTTAATAAGAGTGAACCGGATATAAAAGAAATGAATTCAGCATCAAGTAAAGGATCTGGAAAGAGTGGAAGCATGAGTAGCAACAGCAGCGTGCCCAAAGACACCCGAACTGCAACTGATTCAAGTAACATGAATGGGAGCATGGATAAAGGGAATAACCAGAGTCAAGATCGGGCTGCAAAAAAGTACGTGCCACCGGATACTGTCGGTAAGGATGTTCAAGAGTTTTGCGAGAAAATCGAGAAGGCTGGGCTTTGCGCACCCGCCAACACAGTGAACTCTTTTCCTGGCAATATTGCATCTGTATTGTCTACTCCGCCTGCAGCAAGACCGAATACGGCTGAGAGTGTCGTGGAAAATAGTTCTACTCCCTACAAGACGTCTCCGTCTCCTGGTAAACAGGCAACTGCAGCAAAGGCTGGAATTGGTGGCGGCACTTCTCCTGGAAGCGCGAAAGCTTCTGCCACCACTGCAACTACTCGGGAGCCTCGTCCATCTACTGCCACTCCTAAGGCAAGCTCTGGTTCTGGTGTTCCCAAGACGGGTTCGGGCTCTACCCCTGTTGCTACTAGAAATTCGACAGCTCGAGCTGCGTCTGCCAAAGTGAGTCCTACGTCTCCAACCTCTAAAAACATTTCCAACGGAAAGTCATCCACTCCTGCTGCAGCAACTAACGGAAACGGCCACCACGACGATAAGTCTCGAGCAAAAAGTGCCCCGAAGTTGCGACCTACCTCCAGTCTCTACAGACCCACTGCAAGTTCTGCACTTAAGGGAATCGCCAATATTACTCCTCCGAAATCATCCAAGTCTCTCACAGGACCCAACAACATCATCAAATCCAATAAGCCCGACAAGGTACGCAATATCTTTCATTTAATTTTCTTTCCTTCGTGGTTCATGTGTTCTTCATCGATACATTTCTTATCACACTCTTCTTAAGACACATAATACATACTCCTACTCTTCATAACTTCCCCCTACCTTTAACAAACTTGCCTTCTAAATATAACTTCAGGTTTTAATAAGCAGAACGACTGAGTGAGACGAGTTCTGCCATCGCCATTGCGTATCGAGTTTGTAAACGATAGAAATCTGTACAGTACTACTAGAAGTGTATTATATTTAGATAGATACTTGAGCAGTGTACTATTAATACCTACACATTAGAAACGTTGGAAACTAGATTGGTATTTTGGATCTATTCTTCGTTTTGCATGGTAGACATCAAAATTGAATACATATGTGATAGATATGCAATACTGCATGAAACAGGAATCCTTATTTACCCAATACCTAAATAAGTATATATGAACGATAAGGCATATACCTACAGATACAGAAAACTTAATAATAACACATTAATCCCAGTGTGCACAGTTCTGCACTACTCCGCATTTACAATGTTGCTGTATTGTGGGTGGGATGCTCTTTTGACTTTGTAAAGAATCGAGATGCAGTAGCAGTTGCAATGATTTTTTCACCTTGCTTTTCTACTTTAACTCGCAATAGTAGTATGATAATGTGAATCGCTGTCATAAAATACTCATTTGAACTTCTGAGTGGAATCTGTTTCTTCGGAATAATTCATCCTTGCTTGGATTCATTTACGATAGACATAGAGCTAGGAGTGAAACGTACATACATAATATTAGTTTCACACTAAAGCATTGAGCTTGCATAATATTCTACATACTTGAACTATTACTACAAATGCTACTACTTCTCCTATACGCGTATTATGTTACGTTTGGATGAACACATTTGCAATCACACAACATTTTATGGATTGTCTTGAATTCAAGTTCAAGGTTAGTTTTAACTCAAGATAACGTTAATAGTACATACATACATACACTTCAATTGACTGTGTATGTATTATGCTCTTGCGTGCCAGTGCTGCACGGGATCATAGCATTCATAGATCGGTCATAAACACGTCTGTTGCACTTTGTTGTTGTTGCTTTGATGCTTTTACCTGCAATTAGTGGTCTGGATATTTTATAAGGTTTAACAGAATATTATGAACAAATATTCTATGCAATTATAAATCTGTGTGCTTTATTCCTCAGAGGAATAGAGTCAATTGCTTGCAGCCATCTGTGGATATTGTTACTCTTCTTAAATCTCATTTCATGCTTTATGAGTATCATATTAATGTAATGTGTTATCGTTCAGGCATATTAATTAAATGTTAATATTCCTCTGTGCATCCAACGAAATGAGATACTGTTGAGTTGACATTTACTACACACCATAAGACTTGTGGGTCAAAAATAGAATGCATTTACTTTAGGTATATCTTTATTGAAGTATATAAATGTAAAATGTATATCAAGTTTGAGATAGGAGAACTGGTTTTCTTGCAAAAAACATTGCATAGGTATAATTTATCTGTATCAGTACACTTTGTATTGTATATGCAAAGCTCTAACTTGCATGACATTTAGGAAAGGCTGAAAGTGGTTCAAGCCTGAGTAATTTGTGACTTTGTGGCTCCTGTAGTACGCTCTAATATAAATAGTAATCACACTACAGTCAAATCAGGGAAATGGTGCATTGAGAATACGAATTCTAAGTATACTTTCACATAATGAGCCACATAATCCAGGTATTTACGAGAAAACAAATAAAATAAATTATTATCAAAGTCTGTAACTGTAGCACATGCATTGTAGGTATAGACCTATTAAGTGCAGCAGTCGGAATAAGGAAGATGTTCGGAAACAATAGAATAATGTAAAGCAAGATGAAGTCATGTAAATTAAGAGCAGCTAATTTCTTAATGAGTTCAATATGCTGAATTCAGTCGGAGGATGCTTGTCTGTTGTGTTCACTCGAGTTTTTTTCTCTTTCTGTAGGGTTGCTTCTTTCAATTACAACACCAAAATAGTTTTTGTGAAGATGTGCGGTGTACATGCAATGTAATGGTGTTGATGATAGCGAGCAAAAGGCACAAGGGTGTGTGCACTGTGTATCGTACACACACGTACATATGTACACAGAGTTCACTAAACTACATGTAGTACGATATGTAACTTCTTTTGCCATGTTCTTCTCGTGAATTGAATACTAGTCCCTGGTATATCATTCCCTCAATAATAATATTATATAGGTAGGTACATAGAGTGTACTCCAAGGAGATGAGGAAAGGTACTTGTAAAAGTGTTGTATCTTGTGTGCATCCATGAATAGTGCATTTGTACTTGTTTATAATGTGTACGCGTGCATTGTGTTGTATGGTGTGTAATGTTAAGTAAAGTGTATATATACGATAGTAGTAGGTAGTGGTGGCACGTATAGTGGCTAATATATTAGCACAATGTAAAAAACTAAGATAAGATGAGTGTCTGCAACATGAATAGAGCGGAAACCAGAGAAATCCTCTTTTGCAAGACAACTATCTGAAACGTATCTGTACAAGATACAATTTACTTGGGTTCTTGATATTATAAAAGAAGAATTGCGTGCTCTGTGTACTGTGTGCACAAGTTGAGGAAAAAGGAATACGATGAAACTTGTAAAACTTGACTGAACCGATGCAATGTGAGATGAAGTTAAGGCAGATTCAAAGATCTGAATGGAATAGGAAGCCAAATGGCAGTTGGATGTGTCTTTCATTGCCGCAGTGTCTTACCGTCTTCAACTTTGGTTTCTGCATGGGATTCTCTCTCGAACCATTTTAGAGCACAGGGTGCCACAGAACAATCGTCATGAATAAATAACGTGTCTAGGTACACACTTGTGAAAGGAAAGATGTAAACACCATACATAAGTAACAGTGCAACTGTTTTTTGTAGTATAGTTTTCAAAAAGCAGGCAAATGCAAGGCAAAGACAAAACAAAGCAAGTATTATTCTAAGTACGTTTTGTAGATCGGACTACACTGAAATGAATCAATACACCCTGTAGTTTTTATGGTGCAATTTTGACTCAACTTTTATTATAGTTGAGTTAGCTGTCTTATAGCTGTGAACTTGAAATACGCTTTTTAAGCGGGCAGAAGAAGTAGACTACTTTATACTGTATGACATTATTTTAGAATCCATGCTTGTTATGCTTTGTCAGGGTAGGCCAGTGAAGCGAAATTCGGTGACTTTTATAGGCTTCAATGTGTAACTCAACTTAACTTACTCAACAACGCCAGCAGCACTCAAAGAAATCTTTTCGAGATTTTAGCCAACTGTGCAGGAAATCTTGTGTGTGTATATAACTAGTACGTGTAATACTACACACACACAGAAATACAGTAAACAACTGGAATACTGAATGAAATGGCAGAAAGAAATGAATGTAGCGGAATGAAACCATTTTCAAATATTTAGGAAATGTCAAGCCTCAGTTGATATATTGAAGATAGACAAACATAGCACTATGCCTATTCAGTAACACACTCTGATTATTATATTCAACTACCATATATCGTATGGCTTAAGAAATTACGAGTTACGACTCTGTTATTATAGAATATCACATACTACACTGACTTACAATTTCTACTTTACTTTCACAGTCTCCCTTTCTCACACACACAATTCTTATATTGAAAGGAACAGGAAATAGTGTAGGTAGGTATTTGTATAACTAATCTCTGCATGTACGTGGTAAAATGTTATAGCATGACATTCAGCTCTGGTGCAGTGAAGAAGAGAATGAAGAGTAGTTATTGTATATATAGTCTCGTCAGTGAATGTTAAGTGAACTTTTTCTACAATGAATATATCCGACATAGCTCGTCAACTGTCTGTGTATGAAATGGGAATGTGATATATGAGTCATGGATAGAATGTCAAAGGCAAATGTTGGTTGACTTGTCTCTGTTCGTTTTGATTGAAAGTAATACGAGAGTTTGTTCTGCCGTATTACTTACTTCTAATGTCAAACGATTTTATAATTTTTAGTCCAGGCTCTATTCCTACTTGGTAGTAAAGATATCTTTTTACACATTACTTTGGGTTATTAAATAGTTACCTAGAATATCCACTCATCCGCTTATACCAAATACTGTTAAGTACCTAATAATCTTTAAAAATTGATTCTGCAACTTCATGGATAGAATAAGAGTGTATTGGGTTAGTAATAATGTGTCACACCGTGTGAGTTAGTGTGCTATTATATCATGTTAACGGATTGAAGTGTGACTCGACTAAATCGACTTATTCAAACTTTCTTCTATATACTAAGTAAAACTTGGGACATGAATAGCACTAAGTGTAAAAGACATATTTTGTATGCGAAGAACTGCTTTAGTGACAGTTTTACTGTTGTAAGTTTATAAGAAGAGTAAATAGGGTTTTTGTGTTGATTTAGAATTGATATGAAACCAATATGAGATACGAATGGACGTGAAATGGTGGGATGATTACACTAAAGCTGATTACATTATGGTGCAACTTTGCAATGGTATATGGATTTTAGACAATGAATGTCTATCTTCGATATACCTATATGCTTTTCGTACGTGTAATTCGTATCTCTTTGGATTTCCAGTTGTTTTGTTACTTTGCCAAAATCTCGTGCTGCCCGGGTGTTTATCTCCGTTAGTCCCTTTGCCATATGGCTATGTTTCATCCTTGTCTTTAGGATCTCTCTATGTAGTTTTTTGCTTGCAAGCTTGGGCTGGCTCCACTTTGATAAGCTTGGTTTACTACTACTTGCGTGTGGTTTAACGCTTTATCGTACACTACTGTCATTTCAAATTGTATATATCATCTTCGCCCTTACATAATATCCATTTCCATATATAAAATCTTACTTATTTGGTAACCAAATAGCGTACTTTATTACCAGGCTAGACTGCAAACGGAATATTTTTAACAGATCAATTAGCATTTCCCAGTGTCTTTCGTCAGATTCATTTTTTATAGTGTTAATACTCCTCCATGCTTCTTACACATAGTAACAATGCACCTACAAAAAAAATGGTGCTAAAGTGTCGACTTTTTTGTTGCTAACTTACGTTGTCATGTTTTACGTATGTTTATGTTTACATTAGTAGCCAGGACAGGAGTGTAATTATTCTGTTTTGAAATTGCGCAAAGCTCCATACAGGAAAACATAAGAACTGCGAACTATTTTTTACAAGCCGTGCATAGTTCAGTCACTCAGTGGATTACAATAATTTTTCCATCTCAAATAGGCTTTGTGACAATTAGCAAAGGCGCAGGTGTTCTAAAAAGCTTCAAGTGATTTATAAAGTACATATGCACTTGATATACCTACCTAAACCTATGTACACTATTCTGCTCAGAATGAAAACAAACGAAATGGAATGACGAATAGAAACAGCCGCGTACACAAAAGTGGGTGGCTAATTCTATATTATTTATGCAAGCGTTTTTGTTTCTTTCAAGTATAGACTCCTATCCTAACTAACTATACATAGAACTTCCTTATTTTGTACCTAGGTACCTATATAGTAGTTAGTAATAAAAGTCGTTTTCTGAAGACGATAATCTATTATAGTATAGAACCCATGGAAAACTTAGTCAAAACTAAAGGTAACTACTCGCAATACATATTAGTGTGTTGAACCGAGTGAGGAAACAACAAGCTGTTTCCTACTCACACACCTACCTCCCTCCCAAATATGTAGGTTTATCTATCGCACCGTTTTAGTTGTCGGGTCAAAATCATAAAGGGAAAATAGGTGGCTTGGCTTCTTTGGCTAAACCAAAACATTCCTATAGAGAGAAAAAGAAAACACACACGTGCTTATACTACATTAGTACGTGTATGTGTATAAAGAGAGCCTCGAGGACTGCGAGTACAGTGCACATGGCCGTGTGTATATGTGCGGGTAAAAATTATGTAGGTGAAAGCTCGTCGTACAATATGTAGGAAGAAGGATGGATTTCCAAGAAGTATAAGAGAGAAATTGTGTTTACTTTCTATGTGTTGTATAGTATATGTTTGGTGACTATAAAGAGTGTATTGGTTCAATACACCATGTGCATGTGAGTTTGTTGTAGGAGAATACATAACATACATACATAACCCAAACGTAATACACACACTCACAGGCTTCGTAACGTGCATTTTGTACAGCATATGAACAACGTTGTTGGAAAAGCAGAAAGTGCTCATGGAGAAAGCGTACTACAACATTCTTGTGCTTGTATTCCTTGTAGAAGAGTTCGTCTATGTAGGTATCGATCCATTTTCCAGGAGTGTCCAGATGTAGCAGCCAAACTACGCGATATCTTTCCAGCTAACATAACGTAACACACAGAGTATGGATGAAACTTAGCAAAAATAAATCGCAGTGCTATTGGTGAGTTACAAGAAAAGTCTGGCTTAACGTAAGTCTAGTGCTCTGGTCTTTCTGTGCGTGGACTTGGAGTTATTATTCTAGAGGTTCAGAATATAAATTATTTTCCAGCTTTGTTGTTTGCTTGTGTGTGTTGAGGGTGAAAGATGAAAGTGGATGAATCACCATTAGAAAATAATTCTAGAATTCAACTCGAGTAACTTGGGTGAACATTGAGGATTGTTGAGGTTGCAAAGAGAAATAAGGTTCATGTTCAATGATCGTTGTGATGAATGTCGCGTTCGTGTTTCGATGACACTAGCTCTTTCTATTGACTGTACACATTGATGATCCTCTTGAGATTAGAAAGTGGGTAGAGAGTAATTTCAAGGGCCAAAGAAGTGTAAATGTAGTCGTGGGAGGAATTTTCTGCCTATTTATTTATATTTAGAATCATGTACGCTTCTCCAGACAAGTAAAAACTTGTCTTTTGTGTAAGTTATGAAAGTATAATGTAATTTGTTAGTTTCAATTGCATTCGAGTTGAATAACAGAAATTGCTCGCATTACTTAAGTTGAAGGAAATGTTTTCAGCCTGTCATGCTTGCTACTTACAGATACATAGGTATAAATACTATACACACTTATATAGCAAAGAGACGAAGGGAAGACTAACATTTTTTTCTCTGGAATTGTTGTTCCTTCTATTGTGTTTGTAAAGGAGAAGTATTTGTTTTCTTAAAATACACGCACTTAATGATAATGTTAGTTTGTGAAGAATTTTTACTGTTAAATTGCATATAAGTAGGTAGGTAGCCAATGTAGGTAGGTACTGTAGGACTGTACGAATATTTGTATCATTGTAGTGTAAGTAGCTAAATGTGATAAGGGATATACTACTTGAAAGGAAAAAAACACGTCATTCTACTAGATCTGTTTGAGTGTTGAGTAAAGCATGTGTGACAAGAAAATTCGTCTGTGTAAAAGATAGCAGTTGAAAAAGATAATAGTTGTATTCGAGGGAATAGTGGCATACTGGATCAAGTCGGATAAAGAAAAATGGTTGTTCTCTTATATTGATGAGATTGTATATGCAAATACCTCTTAGGGGTGAGTCAATTCGACGAGGGAATACTACATTTTCATTGTACGTGTGGATTTGGGTGTACAGACAGCAAAATAATATACCTGTCTCGCAAACCGTCTTACCACCAACCAGTTTCAAATTGAATGAAGGATGAAGAAGAGAGACCCTTGTAGTAATATCCATGAGTGACTCACCAACCATGGCATGGCCAACAGATCCAACATTTTCCGATGAATCATAGTTATACTAAAAAAATTCGTTACTTACAGAATTCGTACATGCGTGTAAGTGCATGCATCTTGTACAAGTGATACATAAGAATAAATCTCTTATCTATAGGTACTGTATTTCTAAAAATCTGGATTCAATACCAATAGGGAACGTTCGTGCATAGTTAAAAGAAAAAAGAATATTGTAGGTTGATAGATAAGTATGGTATTTAGTACAATTGTACAATGCAATAATATGGCAGTTACAATGGTATTATTACTGTAATAAGAAATAACTACCTATCACATAACTGTAAGTGCAATCTGTATTGGCCTGTACTTCCTTATTGTATTTGCTGCTACAAGTAGTTTATTAGGTGTGCGTTATTAAGCGTGTATTATTAATAGATGGTATGCAATAAAGGTAAAGTGGGCTGTTTCATTTGTTGTCTTATCAGTTACTTAGTTATTTATTTACTTGTACATGTGTGTATGTATGTTAGGCAGAGTAGTACATTTACACACATTAGAACAGCGTTAGAAAAACCGACAAAGATAATGGGATTGGAAAAAAATGATATCCTCTCGTCGTGATGGAAGCTGTGAGTGAATCCCTTCCTGTCCTAATCCCAGAACCAGAACCACACATACGAAATATTGATTTTCATTTTCGCCACGAGTTCTTTCCACTCTGATAGTCAAGCTTGATGTTCCCACTGTATACGTATACGACTGGTGCAGGACAGGAATCTGCTTACTCTGCTGTCTTTTGTGTCTTCGACTTGGCGAAGTCTGATTCACATTCACATTCACTCACTTTCACATGCAGTCAAGTCTACTGTTCTCGCTAACACGACTAAACTAAATGTACTACTATAAAATGAAGCCAAGCCATGCACTGCACTTTAATAGTGGTGTAAAAAGCACGTATCTGAAATATAGATATATACGTGTGTGCGAGTATTAAAAAGTTTTTGTTCCTTCTGGAAACATGACAGGAAATAGAAAAGTTTTTCGTCCCGGTTTACATTATATGATATAAAATTATACTGAGTAAACTGAGTATTATTTTGCTTTATGTAATGTGGGAAAAGCATGTGGTATATGTAACCAGTAACCACGTAGGAATAACTCAATAATTTATTTATTTCTGTACGAGATTCATTGAAAACAGAATTAAGTAGAAGGTTTTGCCGGAAACAGCGAGAAGACTGCGAGAGAGAAAGTCGACATTGCTTTGCTGGAGATCCATTGAATGCGAAATTACATTACTGGACTCTTTTGAACTACATACACTATGTACTGCTACTAGTTGAATTAATTCAGTACCTGTTACTGTTACAAAGTAGTACAAAACAAACAAAACCAGAGCTTACTGCGTTTTACTCTTTTCTCTAGTGTATATATATTCTAACGTGCTACAAACTCGTTTCTTGACGAATACTTGATTGACAGGAATACTCCGTATGGTATACATAGAGTACTAGAGTAGTCAAAAGTTTGCATACATAAAGTTCCCTTCCACAAACAGCACAACATTCACTTTTTCTGGGTGTGGATTGTGTGTGTGTCAAGTGTGTCGAAGCAATACATTAAGCAAGCCTTAAGGTCTGTTTGGGTATAGTAATGCTAATGCTCTTGTTTGATGTTGTAAAAATGTAACTTGAATCGATAATTTGATTGTAAGTTAACTTGGAAAGTTTTTGCCCTGCTTTCCTGCCTTTCTGTTTTCGTAAATTGAATGCTATCTGCATTAGGCCTTGCAATCATCATCAAGTGGAGAGGAAACAGCTTGCTGTTTGAATTGACGTGCATTATTGTACTTGTCTCTCTTGTCTGTCCACAGTCTCCATTGCTACTGTTCGAGCATCACATAATATAAATCAAATTTACTACAACAACCATTTTTTATTCGCTTCATTCTCTTCTTTGTAAACCATCAAGGATGGAAATTAATTGCCAATTTGCACTTCAGTTGTGAATTAAATAGGACTCGTGTAGCGTTGCTAGATTCAGATTGGGATTCAGATAAAAGCATGCCATTTTCAGTGCTGTGTTTGAATTCTACCTTTCTGTCTCTATAATCACCATCGTTAAAATTGATTTTGGCCAAAGTTAATTTCTGTTATTACAGGCTATGTCCACATTTACTACAAAATGTCGTATATACTTAGTTCTTTTGTGTGCATACAAATAGAAGAGGTAGTTTGATGCTATGAATTTTAGTCTGGGATTAGAGGAGCAGTCTAATTTTATATCGCAATCTTCTAAAAAGGGTTTGCCTTGAATTTATGATGTTGGTGTAGCTTTGAGCAAAACACAGTCAAGTTAAGTACTTGTGACTGACTAGGAGGCCTTCTCTGCCTTACGGTTGCTTAATTTTTCATAGGTAATTTAAAAACTTAAGTTGTTTCAAAATTAAAGTGCTTTAAATTACCTTAGTAAGGATACCAAGAGTTTCACAGACTGAGGGGAAATTCTAGCAAATTATTTATGAGTCGAGTTGGCATACTATAACCGAGTTTACAACCAAAATTTTTTACCTTGTGTGGTAATATCTTATTATTTTTTCTATATTTTTAGAGAAACTTACACAATATACATTCACTACAGTGTATCATAAGATTACAGTCAATTTTGTACCTACAAACTTTAGTTTTTTACCAGAAAGATTATATAGTAAAAAGTTGATCCTAGATGACTTACTAACTTACTACACTTTGCACAAGCAAGAAATTTCCTTGCTGTACCATTTTATGATTTACAATCGTACTTCTAGTATATACTTCACCATTAAAAACCTGAAGCTGAAATCCTAAATACAGGAATGGTTTTAATCTACCTTTTTTGATATACCCTTTTAATAGGTTGAAGCGATAACATATTTCATTGTAAAATACACTAATACATTTCATTGTACGTTTTCGCCATGTTGCACTGGGCAATAAAGTCCCTGGTAGTACTGTAGTTACTAAAAGTAAGTGGAAAGTCTCCTGAAATCGTGAATTTATTTTATGTGACACAATCTCAAGCATTTACTTGACGTTTGCGCACAGGTATAGTAAAAGGTAGTGTACTGGTTGCTCATAATAATTCATTAGAAACAAAAATAATATTTTCTCCTGAATAACTACCTGAAGTACTTAGAGAATTCAAGTTATTTGTCCAATTGAATTAGATAGAGCATAAATGAAATTATTCGAATCCGCGGGTAGAAATGTAATGTTTATCCCCCGTGGTAGTAGTAGAAGTGGATACATTGGGAGTATTTATTTGGTTGTGGTACTTTTTCGGTGCATTAGTTAAGCTAAAGTTTGCTAACGAAGTACGTACTTAGAGTTAACAACTGTAAGTAATTGTTGCTTCTCCATCGTCATCCTCTTTTTGGTATGCATCCTTCAATTCATTCCACTTATTTGTATGCATAAGTGTTCTAAGCTGTGTGCAGTTTATACACTCGACTTGGACTGGAGCAAAAAATCAGGACATTTTAGTTTTGCAGATGATGTTCATTATATTGTTAGCGATGAGTACTCTTGGATTTTATGGAGCCCCCGAGTCATTCAGAATGAATTGCTACCAGAATAAACTTGCTGCAGGCATGGACCGTAACAGCGATGATACTATCAGCCCTGCCAAGCCAAATCTTGTACTTTGTATATTTTACGATGGTAATGATAATGATTATGCTAATAAGTTATCGTTCTAGTTTTCCGCAAGAAAAAGAAACACAATAATATAATATGATGTTCTTTGTATAACACCAAGACGCATCACCCTGCGTTTCATTTGCACTGTACTTTGTGAGAAAGAAATATAATAATAATATATTCATTTCAAAATTTGCATGTGCAATTTGCAGTATGTGTTCCAACATTCTCGACCTTGATTCCTTGTGTTTTTGACCAAGTCAGACTTTTATTAGTTTTATTGCATAGGCAGTGGTGAATATGTCAGAGCTCAAAGAACTGCTAGGATCCTAGGACGGGCTAGATTAGATTTGTAGCTGGGAAGGCATTAAATTAAAGAGAGAAGTAGAAATTAGGAAAACGCAGGAGTGGAGGAGTAGTGAGTGAACTTTACAGAAAACCATTAGAACTTGAGCTTTAAGTAATGTAATGACCTGTCATAATCGCTCCGTTGAGTTTCTCCTTTCTGCTTTGCTTGACTTGGCGGAATTCGAGTTTTTTCACCATATCATTTATCAAGCTGTGTTGTGGACGTATATCACATTCACATATATATGCGTTTACATACATGTAATATGTATGTGTAATAAAATAAGGTGCAGTATACAGTTCATGTACTTATATATACAAATAGTGTAAATGTACAGGGAAATGAATCCCATAAATCCTCCTCTTGATGGATTAGATTGGATTTCATTATTTTATTTACATTTATTCTATTTACAACTGAACTCCCATGTCAGTTGCCTTAGTATACATGGTGTATAGTATAGTGTATACGTAGTATACATAGGGCACAGGGCACAGTCTAGAGTCTAGCCTTTAGTTTTTGATAATACATACATATAAGCAGCAAAGCGTCTCTTGTACAGCAGCCCAAGTAAAACCTGTATGAGTTGCGAAGTTGCGATGTTTAGGTAGGTCTGTTCTGTTTGGGTTAGAATCTTAGCCATGGCAAGGTGATTTTTCGATTGGAGAGAGGAAATGAAATATATACTACTGTGAAATGAATAGAGTATGAGAGAACATCAGTCAGCCAGGTTGTCTAGGCTAAAAATTCCTTTCCAGCCAAGTTGCTGCAATGCAAGAGTCAAGTCAACAGAGCCAGAGTAATTACGAATGACAGAAGAAAATTGAGAAAGTCTGTAGAGAATTTCTGCATTCATGTGGATTGATGGATGCTGGAAAGTACACCGGGTATTTGCGATGTTGAGGTACATGTTGACTGTTGACTTGCCCGACTTCTTTACTTTACATGACACCAGCATCTGAAATTCACGAATGAAAGAAAGATGTCGGTCGTTTCTTTATCAATAAGAACATCGTCCTATTTCTGCATAACAACGTCAGTTCCGTACAACTATGTCGAATTACATGCACTTCCTTATTCTTGCCTATGTAGCTTTAATAGACTGCAATAAAAATGTGTGTATAGCACAGGAAAGTAATGAACCAAACTATCCGTGTTTTTCTTCTACCGTTGGGACCGATTTTAATGACGTAAGAGCCAATAGTTAATGATAAGGAACTTATAACATGCAATACGGCACAAGATATACGTATACGTGTGTGTAAAATGTATAGGTATGTGTACGAAATGTTTTCCATAATATCCTGTTTTGTAAGTAGATCGATTAATTTACCTTGCTACGCTATGTATGTACTACGTATCTATAATAACAGAAAACAGAAAGGGTCACAGCATTTGCGTGACTGGAAACTCATAAATAGTCGGTATGAAATTAGTTGTATGTATAAATAATTATTATGCATAGATTTGCTATGTGATTGCCGATTGCTAAGGCAAATAATAGAAATTACTGCAGTATTTGCTCACTTTTATTGCGACTGTTCTCTTGCTGTTTGGCTCAAAACTCTAAGCAAGTTGAAATTCTTTATAATGGTAAACAACCAAATAAATACGTTTCTCGTATTTATGTATTCACAAAACACGGAATAATCGTATAAGCATTAAATTTAGAGCGAAATACCTAAATATTAATATTTACCAAGCGCTAAGAATCACGCTCATTGAAGCGCGGTTAATAACATTGCATGCATCACGGATTATGTTTCTTGAAATACATAAGTTGTAGATTAGAAAGAAAAGTGCATTCTCAGCCAAAGTAAGTAATTAACTGCAGCACAAATCTGCATAATGAAAATGTACAGTTAAACGAACTGAGCGAAATAATTTGCAAACATGTTTGTGGTATTCATAACGCTCGTAAATAAAGGTCTTCGCGTATCCACCTAATGCAGGTTTGCTGTCAACAACAAAACCTACCTAGTTAGTTTCTGGAAAGTGCCAAAGCAGTTCTTACAATATCGCAAATGCATTCAGTTATAATAACATCATCTTTATTAGAGGGATTTACCTACAATTTGTTATTTATTGTGCCACCACCTTATTCTCAGTATTTTATATATACAAAGGTGGAGTTAAATAAGTAATTGTATCTTTGAGCTTATAAAGATTTAGTGTTTCATGTAGCCCTATATATCATGAGTGGCAGCATTAGCTGATTTTGTAATCAGAATTCAGTCATTCTGACAAACTGAATTTCATTAAGGCATGAAATATGACAAGATTTACATGCAACGACAATATGCTGCTTGCTGTGCAGCATAATATGCACCAATGTCGCCTAACTGACAGGTGATGTTGATGTCACATTTTGTCAAGGCAGGATTACAATATAGCCAACTAAAATCATATATTTGTACCTAGGTACTGATGTATATATCATGTAGGGTTTATATAAAATGAGTGACAAACATTTATGCGAATAATCCGAATTCAGGTGTTCGTTCGTCATTTGTGTGGTTTTTCCTTACCAACACCACCACAATAGTATTCTTTTGACCAGAGATGCTAAACTCCCTCATATGCACATCACTCCATTTATCTCCCATCACACTCCGGCCGTTTGGAGTGGCGGGATGGGATGGTATGTATGTGTTTTAGTGGCAGGAGGTTCAGGAGGGGACAGCCA
>JAQFYB010001295.1:0-34512 GCA_034694085.1 Pogonognathellus longicornis
TCATATGTTGTGGAAATTGAGTATACCTATGTAGGTTTGAATACAGATATTTTGTTTCAAAGTAGTAAAAGTCATAGCAAATGATGAAGTGGATCGGAAATCGAAAACATAAAGAAATACTACAAAAGAACTATCAAAATTTAGAAGCACTCGATTCTTTCAATCCCTATCTCTGGCAGCAATCTCAACAGGAGACTAAAGCATTATACTTTCAACTTGATACTACATACCTAAAGCTCATTTATAAGGAAATCTCTCCTTTGTGTGTATGTATTTCAAATTCAGTTTGTATTGCATTCTTTCCTTCCAATGCCCACACATAGCACTTAACAGTGAAAATGTAAGGGTAATTTTTAAAATATATAGCGTTTGCGGATTGTGGTGGTGATAAAGTTATATTTTATACTGGAATACCTACATACCTATATATTCGATTTGAAAGTATAACAAATACACATTGGCGGTATTGCCTAAAGCATATTAGTATTGCTATCGTGTATCTTTGTACATTGAAGGATTTAAGTGGAGTAGGAGAGTCAAGAGCCGACCGATATAGGAAAGCTCTCGGGTGAGACAGACGAGATAGATTGTGATTGTGCGAAACCGTTTTTTCTTCTCGTTTTCGACTGTGGAATCGGAGTTCACTTGGAAAGTTTTAGTTGATAGTGGCATGGCATGGCACGCCATGAAGGGAAGGTTATCCAATAACTAAATACCTTCCTACTGCTACTCAATGTAGTCAATTGTGCCTTTTTCACCTTCTCCGCTCGTTGCAGAAGAAAGTCTATTTGGACCTGTACAGCGGAAAGGCAACAGAAAGCGAATGTTCCATCATTAGAACAGACCGCACGCGATTGCAATTTTTCTAACGTGATCGGAGGAATATTGCTTTGCTCACTCACACTCTCTCTCTCTCTCCTTCTTACTCACTTCAACTCTCATGGATTCGGAATTCAAGTTGAAATTCAGCGAGGCCAGCAAGGAACCTAAAGCGAGTCATTTAATACCCGCTGGTGTCTACTAATACTACAACATCGTACCTTCCACTACAATCACTAAGCGTATTAAGTAAACGCTAGAAACCTTTCCAGACTAATAATAAATGTTTTGTGGGTTTTGTTTTGCCTTAAGACGACCTGGGCTCCCAATCCCAACAACTCCTCTGCAATTTGCAATTTCCTCTACAAGAAAAAATGGGGATGTAGGGAGAGTTAATGCTCACAGCAAGAATTATATGCAACGGACCGCGTGAGCTGTCTACTGGTTTAGTTTTGATTTAACCCGATACCTACAATTTGCTTAACTTAAAATGTATCCGTGTTATGTGGACATAGAGAACTCTACTACCTGTAACATGCTACGTATATTTATATTACCACATTATAGATAAGCAGCAGTTCTATTTTATTGGTTTTATATTGAATTATCAATCAGTAACACTAAGGAATCATGGTTTCTCTTTCTTACTTCTGTCATAAAATGTTATACGCTATAGGTAATAGGTACTTATTATTTGTGGATCACGTTTTTTTAGACTAAACAGTTGAATTGTAAAAATCCAATAAAATGTGATGCGAATGCGAATATGCGAAAAATACTTTACCTGATTAAATTATATTTCTGTTTTATTCTTCGTAACTCTAAATATTACAGACAGTGTTATTAATTCAAATTAATTCGTTTTTAGCTCAAACGCATTATTTCCAACCATACAACATTTAAACAGATTAATTGCTCGATTAAAATATTTAAAAGACTTGGTACACTTTTTGTTTGGGTTTGGCGTGGCTAGGTTGAGAATTGACTTGACCTTAGTCATGATGTTAATATTTTTGAGTAGCAATATCTGCATGTATCCCCGTTATTGTCATATTTATTGAAGATGCAATACTAGGACTTATTATGTTAATAGTTAAGTTAGCATGGTCTTTATGTTTGGGATTATGGCTTTCAACTAACAGCATATTAAAATGTAAGTTAACGTGATTCATGAATTTCCATTTGGTCTATTAATTTTAAATGAGGAAAAAATTGTTCACATCACCTTTCAGCCGACGTCTCATCACTCTCCCTTCCCAGTTGAATAGACCAAGTCATGGATCATGTCAGATCAACTAATCGTCTGTCGTTTGTACAAACATGAGCACGTTTCCCTTTTTGCTACGTCAGTATTTTCCACATAATATAATGTAGTGGCAGCTCAAAATCTATTTCTTGTTGGTTATGTCCATGTGCGTGTGTGTGGCTGTGGGGGTGTATGTGCATTACTTCCCTGCATTACATTTATCCCTACGCTTGCAAATCTAGCATTTCGTTGCGTGATTCGAAATTCGATTTCATGGATTTAGCAGTGTAATGCAGGCTGATCTCTTTTTCACTCGTCTCAATGCGAAATTCAATATGTTCAAGCTCCTTGGAGGGGTTGTATATAAGTAAATGCATTACATACGCTAGAAACTCTGATGTTAGAGAGGAAAGCAAACGAAAAGTTGAAGTAGTTGCAATTTTATACTACAAAGTGCTAGTATTGAGAAGGCGTATGTGTGCTTAGGACTTATTTGTTGGATGTTTGTCATTGCTTAGTGCATGGAAAAGTGCGGGTAGGATTTCAAAATCCGTTTATGCGTTCAGAAACATGATATTCTGAAATTGCATTATTCGATTATACTATCTTAGATACGCACTTGCAATTTTTTTTACTGTAGATATTTGAGTGAAAAGCATGATGAGAATGAAGTGCTGTCAATGTACTTCAAAGTATAAAGGCATACACGGTAGTCGAGCAACGAATGTGAGTTTGTAGAGAAAATGTTAAATTGAATCAACAATCAAATGTTAATCCATTTACTAGATCCATTTCTCATCCTCTTTACGACGTTCCTGAGTTTACATAGATAGCTCATTTTGAGATTGTTTCGGTACTTATGCACGTTTCAAGCGTGTACTAGGTGTGTCAATATCCTTTTCTAAAGTAGTTGATTACTAGTTGGTTTGCTTTACGCAGTGCTTATAATGTGAAAAATTTCATTTGTGTTAGAGAGATCTGCGACTGAACATGTGCTGCCATTCATGTGCAAACTCATGGATAAATCCACACAAGGAACACAAACAGACAAACAAATCGTGTGGGTGTATATCTGTAGTAGAAATTGAATTGCAAATAAATAAGAGACTTGTCATTTCCGTTTTGCCTTTGCATAAAACAACATGTGTGCCTAAGTAGGTAGGTACTTATATTTAGGCTTCACACAATATAAGTGAGTATAAATTACAACCGCTGCAAAATTTTAGCGTGAAATTTTAGTCAGTGAAAGTTATTAACCAAGTTAACGAATAGTTGAAATAGATTCGCTTGGAGAGAGTGATAAATTAATGTTATAGCTGTACTTATACCTTAATAAACCAACCTATGCACCATGCATCTTTATGAGAAGAGGTGGAGAAAAGTGGTAATGAGAAGCGACGCCTTCTGTCCGTTTCCCACGTTGTATTTTTGGTATGCGAGTGATTATTCGCATTTTGCTGGTAGGTGAACCCATTGAAATACTCATGCAAATGGTTCACTTCACAGGTATATTCAAACTTCTCTAGCTGTGCTTTGTTTTTACGAATATCAGTTACATTACCACATTACCAGACGCTAATCACAAGTGATTGTATATGACTAATATTATATGGTAATAGAAACACATTCCTACAAAAAACTGCAGTCACTTAGAACGCTTTTTTACCAAGTGTCTAATCAATTATCGGATATGTAACTTTAGGTTATAATAGAGATGAAAACTTGTACGACTTGTTTTGACCCTTTCATTTATACTTTCACCCACTTGATTATTGAGAGAATGAAAATCTATTCAATAACCAGAACATTTTCTTCATAAAGTTAATCATACAATCCATTACCTATTCGAGATAGTAACATCCAAGTAAAATGGTTTGCTAAATGCCCTTTTGAAATGGTTTCATTAGGTTGGAGCTTGTATGAAATTCAACATACCTATACATAACACTGTCTGAGAATTTATTAATGTTGATTTTAGTCGTCAATGTTCATTTCACCTGACCAAAAGAATGGGATGATGCGCATGAACCTCAATTATCTGTTGGTATTTCTGGTTACTTATTATACTATAAGGTGCACTCTTAAAACTATAGCAGTAGGAACTCCTCTGCTTCCTACAGACCTACTCTTTTACTCATGGATAAGTTTTCGTTGCTTTCTAATCAGATTAGGATTTATATTTTATTCACATGAGTGGACTTGTCTCCTCCACTCGGTTCACTGTCTACTAAGTTGCCGGAGCAGCACTAGTAAAGTATGTAGCATCAAATCAAACCAGTTACCTATACACTCCTTGGCTTTCTTTCGTTTGCTTTTCTTTTTTCACTTCATTTCGCAGGCTTTCTCTGATAGTGCTGAGTTGTCTCTATGTGTATATGTATGTATGTGTCGTAACACAGCACCTAAGTTATATGTAGCCGCATTAAACCTATAGGACACTAAGAACACTAACTATAACTGGCTCTACAATTTGATCTAGCTCAACTCTTTGGTAGTATTAACCCTTTCCATAACTGCAGTCGTGGATTCTTAGTCTCTTTACTTCAACTCTGGCATGCTCTGCTGTTCAGTTGACTTGATTTCAGTTCGCTTCGGTTTACATACCATGCCACTCGTTCCCAGAGAAAATTGATAAAGCATGCCCTGCCGCTCTGCCTTTCGTCACTGCCGTATTCTTTGCTCTCTCTTTCTGTGCCTGACTAAAACAACTGTGCCATAGTCTCATAAAAGTCAAATCTAACCTACCTACTACCTAGACATTGAGTTGAATCTCAAAAGGCGGACACACATAAAAATTCATGGGACGATATGATACAATCTTTAAGCACTTACAGTTTTGCTAACTGGAAATGTATGTGCAAGGAACTGTACAGAGTTGCCTTATGTTTTAAAGCTACATCTTTGAATTTGTACGCTTAGTGCATTCTTATAAAACTGGACAAATCTCACCCAGCTCACTTCGCATATCACATAAAACGACCCAAATACGATTCTGCATTCATAACACAAAAAATAAAAGAAAGAACATGAATTTTTGTTTAAGCTTATAATTAAAGGGAGTTTGGTATCTTGCAATTACACAGTTCAATTCAACATGTTTAAAGGAGTCACGTATTTTTCATATCATGGTAAATAGAATCAGAATGACATTGAAAACTTATATATAGTCATAGTAGGACAGGTGTTTGTTAATGTATGTACTAATATATTTTAAGTACATAGCACCTATTGGTAATTACAAGCTAGTTAGTATAAGATTGTATATAGGTAGACATGTTTTGTAGGTAGGTAGCTCTGATTGATATTTCTTATTACAGAAAGAAAGGTTATTTCGTTTCTGTTCAGGTTTATAGAAAAAGTAATTCACTATACTGGCGATAGTTCTTCCATTTAAGTTTTATTAGATACTTAATTAGCTACCTCTAATGATAAAGCCTGAGTGAGCGTGTGTGTATAACGTGTATCAAAATAGTCAATTATGATGAAAACGCGAAGTAAAGTGGCAAAGCTTATTTGAACAAAGGAAGAATTTAGAGTGATTTTGTGGAAGGAAACCGTTCCATCTGGTGATAGTTGTCCTGGGAATTCGGCTTCCGTGGTCCTCACCTATATAGATGGCAAATCTCAGTTCAAAGAGAGTGTATGTATACCCGCAGTGTTTCTATGATATGAATAGTTATTTCGGACATGAAAAAGAATTGCATGATCGAATTCACGTACAATTCCTTTATTCTCAAGTTACATCCACACCCTCCACTTCAGTCCAGTTTGGAATTAAAAGAAATGGAAACATGTCGAGAATTGTAAGCAAAAGTAGTCGAGTTAAGTGAGTGGCCTGCCAACATTTGTTCATGGAATTCAACTACACAGTCCACACATACTATACAAATAAATGCATTCTCATAGCGTTATTGTAACGAGACTGGGTATGAGTGTTGTCCATACATGCAATCAACAAAGTCAGCTAAAATGAAGAGAAAAATGCCTTTTGTTGGAAAACTCTTGTTAGAAAACTGCTGTTGGTTTGTCGGATTTTATGGAATAACGGCTGTATTGCATGAGACCCGATCGAATTGTATGCAGTTAACAGGTCAGTCGTACATTAGAAACTCCGTAATAGTCGTGGGAAGTCGATTGGTAAATACCAGCTTTGTAGCACGTACTTTACTTACTACTTTGATTGTCAAAATCGATACATGTGTTGTGTTGTGTGCTACTGTACTAACGAAGTTTCATCGCTCTATTTTTTAAATCCACCTCATCAAAAGAATCAAAACTGAATAACAAATTCATTTCCTTTTTACGATAGCATTGGAACCTACACGATCATACAATAATGAAGATTTTGTATTGTTGAATAATTGCCTGTAGGAAAGGAAATGGAGCATTGCGTATGAATAATTATTTTAATATTGTTCAGAATATTGTATACAATGTACAATTCTACTACCTTTAGGGTAACTCGACAATTAGTAATAATTAAAGAATAAAAGCATCACATATTTGACATATTATAATGTATGTGAAGAATCGTATAGTCATTAAATATTACTGTCTTGTGAAAATTTCTTTAATAGTTGGTTTTGTTCAATATACTTACTTTACATACCTAATCCTTTATGTCCACCTTCATGCAAACTACATAATATGATATTGGGGCATTCAACTTTCGGATAAGGTTTTGTATATTTTATTTGGCTACACTTTAATCGTAAGTAGATATGCATTATTTCCTCTTTTACATTTATCGGAATATAAAAATGAAATACAGAGTGGGTCACACATGTAGGAAATTCGGAGTGGAATTATAGTTGATGGTGAGAACAGTGTAAGAAACAATGTGTCAGAATTGATTTCTGATTTTGGTAAAGAATTGAGTGGGTTGTCCGGAGAAGTTATGTTTAGAGACCAACTTCACTCTATCTCCCCAACTCTAGAAAAAAACTTAGTTTGTGCTTTTCCGCAGTATGTGAATTGTGTAGGTTGGATGGTAAAAAGAAAAGCTGGCAGCGGACCTGATTGGTTTAGCATTTATCAAATCAAAAAGTTACTATACTCCCTGAACGATGCGGAAGAATTGAAGTGTATTGTTTTCGAAAATTTAAAAGAATAGCGTTAGTGAAAGCAAGATCCGCATACAAATGGCTAAAACCGGAAAGGAAAGTCACTTAAAGAGTAATGCGGGGAAAGCCTGAGAGAAAGTTTTCGGTTAATGTCGGACCATTATTCATATTTCCTCTGCGTCAAGAAATGCGAGTGGGAGAAAAGGAATATACTAAAGTTTTATATGATACACTGACATTGGATTACAGCTCTGTTAGTGCTCAGTAATATTTTTCAGTTCAATTTCCACACAGTGTGGTGGCAATGGCAGTAATGGAATTTCCATGTAACATAATACGACGGATAAACACTTGAGTGAATGTTAGCGTTTTTTCTCAAGGTTCTTTGCTTTCAATCTTCTGCTCGTCATTCTCCTCCTAAATCTTACGAGAGAATGTGAAATTCCCAAGCTCTTTTGTTGGTACTTTTGCACATTTCGTTGAAACAAAGTAGCTCACAAAATATGATTTTTTTAAAACTAATTCGCTTTCTCTTTCTACTAGTTTCTACTTCTACTGTATGTATTTAGATGCAAATTTTTTCACTTATTAAAGTATTAGGGATTCTACGTCCATTCCATATAATTGTATACAGACTCTATCTGTACATTATGTCTGTATTTTTGCAAAGGTTTTGCGAAATCTGTGAAATAAGTTTATATGCTTTATTTTGCTTCTAGTTGGATTTACTAAGTTGAAATAGTGCAATTTTTGTTGAGAGACTGAAATTGAATTTGAAAAGTTGCTAGTGAGAATAATTTCCCTGGCTAGCACAAAAGAGAATTCAGACAGAGTGCAATAACTTAAGTGCTGCGGTACCTAAGAGAGAACCATCAAGTGTTTTTGCTCGCATTTTAATTAGCAAATGCAAAGAAGATGAATAATGCCGGGAGTTTATTTGAGAGAATATGCATAACATGTGTACACGGACAGATAATGATTCTATCTGTTTTAAGTGACAGCAGACCAAATGGAGTTGTGTGTGTGTGTGTGAATGGACGGTTGTGTTTAATAATAAGTTTTTATGATGTGCAATAAAGAATTTTATGGCAGACATGGAGTGGAGATGTGATGGGCTCTGTTGGGAACTCAAATGTTCTTGTAGCGTACAGATTAAATGAACTTTCCAATTTTCCTCCTGGAATTTACGACAGCAGGTGCTCTTCACTTGATAGCATAGCATTTCTCTGTTTTTACAGTTATACACAGCTCTATACTCATTTTACACAGCTAAAGCACCCAAATTTCTTAAAATGATAAGCATAAGCACGACTGCGCTAACTATCCTCGTCTCCCAAACTGTTTTTCATTAAAGTGCGAATAAATGAATGATGTGAAAAATAAAATGGAATATAAATTTTCTGCAAGCCTTGCTCGACTAAATCATTCAGAAGACTCTCCGGCTCGCTTTAAGCAACTCTGCACTTTGCGCCTACTTTGCTTTTTCTAATTTTCCATGCTTAACTCACACTCACGTCTCTCTTATGTCTACATCGTATGGAGACTTTCATAAACATTTCATACATACTAAGCTTTTATATAAAATAGTCGTGTGTAATATAAGTAAAGAGTTGACTGTTTTAACCAAGCTGTGGAATTTTTGGCATTGTTTCAGATGTCAACATGGTAGCAGAGCCAAAGGCTCACCAAACTGGAAGGAAGAGACAGAACATTGCCAAAACTGGAAATGACTGGTAAGTCAAGTCGATTTTCGTTTAGGTTACTTTACTAAGTGAATTTTATTTACCTACTCCCTCGTCTCACATGAGCCAAACACGACTAAAACCGAATCTTCAAGAGAATCCTATACAATCTCACTTTATAAGTAGCAACAGCACTATGCGGACTCAAATCTCGCGTTTGTACAAATGGTTTCCAAGACTAAATAGACAATCAGATTTACATAAAAGCTATTATCTCCGTCTTATGTGTAACGTGACACTCCGTTTAAATTGTCAAGCCTACAATTTATTTTCATACAATAGTGTTTACGCTACATTTTATTGCGGTAAACGGAACACATGTGAAAGCGAATTCAAATCAGGGGATAATATGGATATGTGCCCTGTTATGTTATGTTGTAACAAACATAACGGGGATATGCAGTATGTGTTCATTCGTTTACAGTACAAATGTATGCAGTGTTTCTGTACCAATTCAAAATATTTCACTTTTACGAGCAACCATGACAGTATACTTGTACTAAAAGTACAATAGTATTAGTAGTAATAGTCCTTGTCGTAACCTTATGCGAATCTGGTTGAGTTTTTTTGTTGTGTAGCCATTAGTACATTAGTTTCAAAGAATAGTAGCTTGAGTACAAATGTGCCACACAACGCAAATATGCGTGCAAAAACTGTTTATAAGATTCGTCACACTCGGAGCTTCTTCTTCTTGTCTCTAACGTGTTTGTTGTAGCAGCGCTGTATAACAGCATTAAATTTTCAGTTAATCTCTATTGATTTATTTGTCAAGGCTGTCTTCGCTCTCAACCTAAACTTTTTCCCACAAGGTTAGATTTACTACATTAACAAACATTCAACTTAGTTTACTTTTTCACTACAGTTCCAAGCGCATGCTGACATAATCCGTTTGGCAGAGAACAAGAAGAGTCTTCTCTTTGTTTCTTCCATATTATGCTACAATAGATTACCTCTTTAAGACGCGCATTACGCTTTAGCTAACGACATATATAAATAAAACTTAATGTCACTCTAGATTGAACCGAATTTCCGCAGTTCAAGTTTTTCAAGTAGCATTACAAATACAACTCGGAAATTTCACACTGTTTCCTTCTTCTTCGCCCAAATTTTACAAATGCTATATGCACAATTGTTAAAATACAATTACTTTTTATTCCCAGTCTAAAAGACATGATCTTTTGTTTTCGCCCCATTGTAATCTTCTGCCATGAGTCATTCATGTCAAATATCTTCACAGCAATTAACTCCACAGCATGGCTGTATTTATGATCCCACTCCCATCGAAATGCCATAAAAGAGATTATTTTACCAAAAATGCCCAAAATCGCAGAATTTTTCCCGTTATGCACCAATTTGACACTTTTAGGCTAATTTTGACCCGATCTTGGTGCAACGCGTGATAATTTTCATATGATAAAAGAAATTGGTGACCTCTCCAAATCAAATCCTGGATGGTTACACTTTTTCGGTTCTTATGAAAGAATTGATTTTAAAATGATCACTGAAATTAGGATTATGTATGTAAAGAATATGGTGCACAACCGAGCTCCTGCTGCTACCATGCATTATGAAAACAAAAAATGTACACTTAAATATGTTGTAAAAATACCACCCTCAAAGCACTCGTTAATGTTCTGCTGCTTTTATTGACTTTTCACATTTGAAGAGTTGAAGTTGAGGGTTAGCTGTTTGTAGTGAGAAAAGGATCATATGTCTCGGTTGCATCATTTATCTTTCAACTGCTCGTTTATACACATCAGATGGTTTAAAATTCACTTCCCTCAACTTATACACACAAACACGGATTCAATTGGAAGCACTTAGCCATGAGTGCATACTTAACATGTCCATTAATTTATTTGAGAACCTTTTCGAACAGAAAAGTTTTCTCCTTAAGACAATTACGTAATGTTTACAATATGTCAGTGTGTTGTATGTAATGTGTGTATTAATTCACGTGTTTCTCTTTTCTTTTTACAGGGACTACTACTACGATAGGTAAGTAGCTTTCAAATATCTACATTTTTTACTTACAACTACTTATCTATTAGATACAGCTAGGGACAACAGATATTTTTTCACAAAAATTCGCATGCTCCGAATTCAATATAATTTATCGTAATATTATTATTATTATCATTTTATTTTATATTTCATTATTAAAGTATCTCCTCTTGTGTATCCATTGATTCTCTTTCCATTTTCTTGTTTGTACTTATTTCATTGGAATCTATCGGTTTTTTTATTTGTTTCGATACCTATACTTATGTATACATTGTACCATGTATTTAAACCTGTAAAAATATTTCCACATATTTTGCAACGAACGCTAAAAAATATTTTTTTATCTAACTGATTCAATTTTTTGCGGAGCTGGTTTAAATTCCATTAAAATTCTGTCTAGCCAGTTCATTTCATCCACTCAATCCATGTATTTGTATTTATTGATCTGTTGAAATATTTTGTGAAAAGAGAAAGAGCTAAATGTATTTTGTTATGATGTGCTCTGTAAAAGAAATCGAGAAGAACATTTTGCCCTCGTCACCGGAAGTTTGGAGTGGACGCCCAAAACTCAGATTTTTGTTTGTGTTTCTCACTCTCATCTTCACGTTTGTATTTTGCAATGAGAGCTCTCTCCCTATCTTGATTTTGAAGGTTTTAAGCTCACATGCAGTAAATAGTTTATTATTAATGTAGCATTACCTAATATATGTCGTAAATAGTAGTACCGTACCTTTTAGAATATTTACAACAGCTTAGATGAACATTTTAAGCGTACACCTTACTTTACTTGTACAACAGACCCTGTGGTTGGTAGTAGTTGGTATTTCTTGTATTGTACTCTCTCTACACTATACGTAATACAAACATCACTTACTACAATGTATACGTATAGTGCCTGTACACCTCTATGTATAAACTACACACTACACTGTACACTGTACTATGCGTAGCAATATTATATACATGTGCCTTGCCTGAATGTTTCGTGGCTTCTTCATCATTACTAAGTAAATGAGAAGTTCCATGTGCTTTCTGTTATTTAAATGTTATTTATGTTGATCTCTAAGTGCATTTTTATAATACACGATAAGTAGACTCACACTCACAGCATAGGGTAAAATAGAGCAGCCATATGAAATCTTTCGTAATTCCTCTTTCCCATACACCACCACACCAACTACCGTGTGTTCTGTTCGTATCGTCGTTTGGCCTAGTCGTATGTAGTAGTTTAATGTAGTTCTGTCTGTAGCACTTTTATTACTGGTAAAACCGTAAGTCACACATAGTTCAGGACCTACAATAAGACTCGACATGGAATTCCGTTGGAATGGGAATGGAATGCATTCGTAGCTCTTACCCGTTGCTTTCTGTGCATTAAAAGTCCATGCATTTAAACATATGATCTCAAAACGCGGTGTATTATATATACAGACTATATTTTATGTACTTAGAACAAATGTTCAATATATACCTACTTGTGTCTTATACACACAGATAGATCTTTTGCATCGAATATTATATCCCTCACTATTTTAGTGGAACTACTTATATATACCTAAACGAAATACTGACTACATAGCTATAGGTGCCTATGTGTAATATACAGCCTTAGTAATAATAATAATATGAATACCTAGTTAATACTTGCACTTGTCAAGCCTACTGCTGTGTCCTTAGTCCTTACTATCTTTACATAAGCACTCACTCCAAATCGTATCAACATAGAATGGAATCTGCTAATCTCGTCAAATTCTATTTGCTTTGTTAAGCTCAATTCAAATTCATTCCCATGGTGTGCCATTGTTTGTTAGTTCAAGTCTTGGAGTTTTGCATGTGATAATAATATAAGCTGTTGGAAGAGTACAGTAGGAGGAAGTACGAGTCAGCCGTGGCATAACCTGATGCTAAATTCTAAAATTCTAACGTCAAAGATGAGGATGGGTCTCGTAATTGACAGCTGGGGGTATTATTACTTTGCGTAGTAGCATTAGTACAGTACTATTACTCAATGCTCTCGTTCATAATAATAGTACACTTTATAGTAAACCACCACACACTGCTACATACACATTCTACATATATTAAGTATGACAGCATAGCTACTTTTATGTATACATACTGTACAGTAGAGTTAATAATAGTAGTAGAGATAGAGATAGGATAGTGTGCAACGTAAAAGTAGTAGCAGGGTGGTGGTAAAGTAACTTTGTAAAGTAAATGCAGTGCTATGCCATTATCATTAGGTTTGTATTAATACTTTCTTTGCTAATAGTGGCTCACAGTTGAATTAACTTGCCATACAATTAGAGAAATGCCAGGCCGAGCCAAGACAAGTTTAGTTTGCATTGTATTGTTGGTTGGTTCTGTTATCTGTCTGTTTAATCTGCATGAATGAGGATATGCAAATGTCTGTCTGCTCGATTACAGCACATACTCCATTTTGTTCAATGCCAAAGATCAGTTCATAGCTGCAGACGAAAGGAGAAATCTGTCGTTGTTATGTTTTGTGTGGGACGGACTGTTTCTGCCTCGGTTTGCTTGGCTCCTTGCTGGGAAAGAAGTGAAAAGGAAGAAGTAGGAAATAAAAGAAGGGCAGGATTGTTGTAGTGAGTGAGAGAGTGAGTGGTATATGTATATATGTATGGTGTGGGTATGTTATGTTGTTTTGGTGGTATTGGTGTATATGGTGGTAGTGCTATTTGAGTGTAGTGGGTAGAAGGTGTTTGTGTGTGCACACTCGTTCGACAAGTACGACGTAGTAGTACTCTGCTGGAGTGCGAGTGGTAGGTGAGAGCAAGAAAGAGAGCACAATGTGCTTTGCTTTGCGATAACATCATAAGAACCGACTGTTGATTCTGTTGCTGTTCAAGACACAGCACAGTTCTAAAGAAAACAAGATAGGACGTTAAGCGACAGAGTTTCACTGTTCTCACAAGCTATTTTAGTCTTCTCGCTGTTCTTTTCTTGTATGTGTGTGTCTGTGTGTGTGAAGGATAGAGTGGAGTGTATATAGTGTGTAGGTTGTAGGATGCATTCAAAGAAAATGAAATTAGACACTGTGTCTCCAAACAAACACTGTCGCAATTGTCACATGTAATATACGAAGGATAATAAACTTTATGTATGTAGGCTAATTGAATTACTCTTTTAGAGTTTTTGATTCAGCACATGGTTTCAAAGGACCATATTTTCTTTGAGAACAAAGAGACATGAGAATGAACACTAAACCCTTCAAGTTTGATTTAAATAATCACATTCGCATACATTATTCATTTTTTTCATGTGTTTCACTTTTATCATGTGTATTTATGTATAGTAGGTATTGTGTTTGATATTATGATTTGTGTACTATTATACTAGTACATAGGAGGATGGCATATTTGTTGAACAATATTATTTGAATTATTTATTATCTTTGTGTATTTACCATTAGCGTAAGTAGGGAGACAGATGATACCCGGAGTCAGTGAAAGAGGTTGTTAGGAAAGAGGAAATGGGGTATGGTTTGACTACTAATAATAAGGAAGGATGGAATATAGAAGTGAGTGTTTGACTTGCGTGTGTAGAGTGTGTGTATTCAAAGAGAAGTGGAATAAATGGTCCCTAGTGATTTTCTCTGTCGTTCTATGTTGGCTTGACTTTAGTGACAGAAAAAGATCCCTTTAGTGGCCCATGCTGGTTTTTATTGGGAATAAGGCGGAGATTTTTATGTTTTGCATGTTTTATGTGAAGATAGGACGAGGAGGACAAACGAGCGATTAAAATATCTTTTGATGGCACATTTACTGTATGGACTGATGAAAGATGTTTCGTGTTTTCCACGAGGGCATTAAAACTTAGAGGAGTCTTCACAAATCTTTTACAGTTAGGAGAGCATTCTTGTTATGTCTTCGCTCTGCACTCTCATCGTAGATCTACAGGGCTTATTTTACGTAACATTAGTGTGGATATTAAAATCATTCCTCTTGTGTATAAAATCCTTTGACAGAAGTGCAGACAAATATTATACGCTACAATTTGCAGATTAATCCCCCTCAGCAACAGCAAACCAAATGTCGCATAGCAAGATTCTTATATATGTATTCTTATATATGTCTCAACGCTCGAGCTTTTTCAATTTTTTGCAAGCAATGCCTCAAAGTCTAATGTGTATTTACATTCGTAAATTACTCGTTGTAAAATACCTAGATACAATTTCAAGCTAGATTTAGCCTTTCTCCTTTAACTTTTTAAACTGGTTATGAAACTCGTTTTATGTGGCTATCAAGAGGAACTAGGCTAAAAGCTATTTTTACACTGCAATCTGTGTATTTGATGTACTATTGTTGGTAGGTAAATAACAAATGTGTTTTTTGTATCAAAGAGAAAAGGAAATTGTTTTCGATTAGTAATAGTAATGAAATATCAGTTCATACTTAAATGTAAAATTGCACTCTGCAAATGCCATCAAGAAAGAGTGAGCGAAAAATTTACTGGTGCAGTATCACAAAGGGAATTGCACTGTGAAGAAATTATTGTCACTAAATATGGGCCATTTAAATGAAAAATTACGCTGATGGAATTCCTCATTAATACTCTGTGTGTACTATTATTGAGTTTATGTGAATGTCAGACTCGTAGACCCCGTAATAAAGTGGGTTTAAACTATTTCGCTTAAGTACTTAGGGAAGATTCTCATAGTCAAAATATACAATCTAGTATATGATACATAAAACAGTTTCGCATTCATTAAAAAGACAATTGTTCTGTAACAGTCTCAAGTCTCAACTAGACGATGAGAATGTAAAAAAACTCTTGATGTAAAGGCAGTTTTACTTTCACAACTCGATTCTCATTATAAAATCAAATAGCAGAGATAGGCCTACTACAACTAGTCCTGCGTAATATGTACAGTGTGAGTCCTTTGCCAAAAAAATAATCTGGCGTAACAAATGGCTATTTACTTAGGCCGCAAATAAATTTTCTTTGCAGCAGTCAGTCCGATTTGTGCATTAGAACATTAGAAAAGAAGTTAGTAAAAGAAAGAGGGGGAGCGAGAACTATCGCCCTGAATTTCAAAGCCTGTCCATTTTGAAGGAAGCAAAGTGTCATGTCAATAGACACTAAGTGTACAAGATAGGAAACATTGTGTTGAAGGAATTTTACATGTAAGGGAACACGAAGGAGAGACATGTTGGCATAAATATAAATTGGGATAAAATCTATTGGTTGTCTTTTCTGTGTTAGTACTTGCATATAATATATATTGAGTTGGCACTAGGAGCCCATAAAACAAGACATGATTCACTTGGGGAGTAAAAGCTACAAAAAACTTTGGAGATATTCTATTGCATAGTGCAAATGACATTTTATTCAGTCTACACACTACTACACAGTTTACTGTACAACTTTCCCGTATACATATACCTAAGTGTAGTACATTTGTTCAAGTCACAAGAAATATTATTTACTCGCATGTTCCCTTCCACTTCACTCCCATCACAAACCTTCATAAAAATTCTCACCAGCACAGCACAAGCACTTACTAATACGTATATTACATTCTTTTACACAGTCCCGCTCGCTTAGACATTTAGTAGTAATATATCTCTTGTATTCTAGTCTATCCTACTCATATAGCAATAGATGCTCTGTACGACAAGCCCTTTGTGTCAAAATTAACTATTTTTCTGCATAATATGTGTAATATACCATGCAAGATGTAGTTTATTATCTGTATATAGGTACGTCTAAGAAACATGTTTTGATATTTTCCATTTATCGTAATGGTTATGTCTGAAAATTTCATTTCTAATGAGAATTGTAGCTCTGTGCTGAGAAAATGATCTGAAATATTTAGAAATAAGTGGCCATTTCATAAATTGGGAAAGTAAACAACTTTATGCAATAAATGAGATGGTCGCATCGGCAATTTCATCTTGAAAGTTATGTTATACATATAGTGACAGAGTTAGAGAGACTTTATCCCCATCATGATAGTCTTTTTACATACACATCCATACAAGAGACTTGACTATGGTTATTATATCCAGGACATCTTCTCGTTAGTCCACAGGCAGATAGAAGTACTCCTGTAGTTTATCTTGAGGGAGAAGATCGAACACACTCGTTAGCACTGACAGGTTGAATAGCCTTGCATACATTATGGATTATGACTGTGACTATGCACTAGGAGTACTCTCCTGTTTTACTGCTTGCTACTATAGTACTGCCATACGTAATGTATATAACGCGTAAAAAACTATAACATACTTACGTGTGTCTTCTACTAGTATGTACTTTAAAAGGCAGACCAAAACTAGTGGAACATTGCTGTAACAGTGACATTGTGAAAAAAGGGATTCGAAGCCACGATGCATTCCTAGTCTTAAACATGATAGGGCAATTCCACAGAGAAGATTTCTCTAGCAGCTTTTGAGCAGAGAAAGCTCTGTGAAGTCTTGAAAATTATTTGCAGCCGAGTCGAGATGAGTCAGCTCTGTATAGCCTTCTATATTTTATTTGCAAAGTCGGAATACTGACTCACAGTCTAAAGTCAGTTTAAAAAGCCCGAAAAAGCAAATGGATATTTTAAGTAGAAAGAAGGAAAGAATGTGGTATAGTGTATGGGTATAGTAATAGACAGATATTATCTAGTCCTTGAGAAAACCTTGTCTCTCACTCACTCAGTTTGTTTTCTACCCTTTTCTTATAGGTGGCCAAGCTATTACTGTGACTGACTAAAGAAAATGAATGTGTATCTGAGAATTAAAAACAGAAAGTATTATGATATGATGCACACATAGTTGTCAACCAAATGAAAACTAACTGTAAATAACAAACTTGTCTTGAGCAAATGTTTATGATTATGGAAACGTCGTATGTGGTAAATAGCACAGTTGATAAACACACTTAAATTTGATTAGTACTTTATTTTCATTCACTAAACAAGAAAAACATGTCAGTATTTTGTTGACATAGATTTGATTTGAATTGAATGAAGAAACCAGGCGTTGATGGTAATGATCCCACGTTTAATTTGAATAGGAGCACAGACAGAGCAATGGAAATGCTAAGGCCAAGAGTCGTTTTCATTTCCGTCTGATTTGAGTGAAATGAGAGCACTAAAGTTGTGGCATGTTTTTGGAGAGTGTATGTGTAGTGGGGGAAAGTGTTTATTAAGACAGGAAGGGAAATGGTATAAATACAAGGATGCTGGTGATGTTGATGATGATGACGATGATGACGATTAGGTATGCATATAGGTGTTTGCTCATTTCTTGTTGATATGGGATGATGATGTGATGCACTCGACTTCAAATGAAATGACTGACACTGACACTCAACTTCTCCGTGGCTTTCTGCTCAAGTCGACTTGTAATGTTGAGTGTGTAGAAGTTGACAGGACACGGAATGGCATTCGGTTGCAGATTTGTAAAAACCTATTTCATGTTCATCACGACAAGAGATTCTCAGCTTTTTAGCTAAAGTGACGTTCAATAGTAATAGTAATGCCCCTTCACGTATATTGCTAAAGCATAGCACAATATTTCCCAGCTACTTATTTGAGTGTTAATGTATTTTATATCACTACCACTATTTATACCACTTAATACTTCTTAAAGCTACTACTTTAGTACTTCATCTATTTTCTACCATCAGCAAAATCAGCCTCTTGCCAAGCATGTAAACATGACACTCTTCCACTCTCCTGTAACTGACAGCTTTGCTCTGCTAATGTGAGTCCAACTCTATACGTGTAATAGTCATTGCATTGTAGTATCTGTATATGTACAGAAGAGATGCGGGAGTGTTCATTTATTTAGCATTTTAACATTATACTTCAAGCTCCAGACTACTAAGACTACTTTCTATACCTACCATGCCTGCGAAATGAGATTAAAAGCTTTCTTATTAGATGATTAGTGTATTGTGTGTTTATAAGCATTGTGTTTGATTATATTCGGCTGTAGTATAGTTGTAAATATTACTAGTATGAGTATCCCAGGAAATGTTGCTGCTCTCTGTGATAAAGCTACTTGTATATTACACGCACGAATGCCTTTTTCGTTGATTTCTCATAATTGCCTGTTGTCAGATGGATTAGTTAGGAAAGATAGTATTTTGGATCGTGATTGTGTTGATAATGCAGCAATGTATCTTTGGAGAGTAAGGTTGTGGTGGAAGTGGAAACGGGTTGTTGTTGTGCACTGTAAATATCTAAGTGAGCATCAAAGCACGTTAGACAGATCTAGTTAATGCTAAATATGATAGACAACTACTTACCGTTCGTACTTAACTTACTAATACTGATTTCTGTATATATCCTTGTACATAATGCGCTCTGTTATAACTCTGTCTTTTTGTTTTACACTTATTATTACTACTACATACATTATTATACTTAGTTTTTATTTATTTTCGTTTTGGTTTGTAGCGTAGTGGTTCTATAGCGCTAGTTAGAGTTAGATAGACATAGTTTGTTAGTTTTGATTAAGAAGTTGAAAGTAAACGTGATGATGAGGGTGTCCGAGACTGACGGTGACGTGGGCTGATGTTGTGTGTATAACAGTCTCAAAGTGCAGCTTGAGTCTCTTTACCGCAGCTACTATGCTCAAGTCGGCTTCCCTACTCCGCGACTCGTTCCCCCCATGAAGAGAGCCAGACTGCATGTCCCACCTGCCGGAAACTCGCGAACCCAAAACAAAGCATCCCCACCAAGCAACAAACATCCCAATACGTCGCTTTCTGACCTCAAATCATATAGTAAGTCCTCATAAACCGTTTTTCTTGTTAACAAGCCATTATTGTTTTTTTTCTTTTCTGTTCATTGTCTTATTATGATGTACCTTACATGCCATTACTTCAAATTACTACTGTACCTGTGCTGTACTACTTCTATTCTTGTAGACCTGTCGAGAGATGTTCTTTTTAACATGTACCTAGTACAAGTCTTTAAGTTAAGAGTAGGCATTTAAATACTGAGTGCTCTTTTTAATTAATTATTTATGACCTAAGTCCGTGCACTACAACGTCCCAAGGCGGGGCTAGACAACGAAAGTAAAAAAGTTTTTGTGCAAGTAGTGGTGGACACTACTGGGTTGCGTTCATAATATTATAGTAGTACGAATGCTGTCTGCTGAGGATATTGTGTGAAAGGTACTTGTATAGTTAATAGACCTGAGAAAATCCCATCCTTTTCTTCCCCCTTTCTATGAAAAAGCCATAAAGAAAGACCGAGACGCGACAAAGACACGAGACGATCCATAAAAAGACGTTGGGAAGCTCAATCTATACATGGACTTATACAATTGCTCGCTCTCTTCTCGTTTATTGCTACCAAATTGCCATTCTGATAAAATCAGCAGACTGGGAGAATCATGAAGCTATAAAGCATGCAATGCTAGCAGTTATACATATAGTAGTCTGCACAAGATACCTCTAAACGTCCAACAGGATACACTTGAAAAAAGTCTGCAAGAGCAGATTACTTTGTGCAAATACATTTACAATAATACTATTCCTCACTCAAAGTGTATAGAGAAGAATGAGGAGAGTAGTTTTACACTTGAGCTGGAAGACAAAAGTATGGTTTAAGTAGGAAAAGGCTTGAGAGCGTGTAGTGGAGATAGACGATTGGATTGAAAAGAGGATGAGTGGCATGGTGTGGGAGTGTGTGACTCCAAGACAAGAAGGGAGAAGGAGGGAACACACTGGAAAACGTAGAAACGAAGGAGCTGTTTGAGAAAGTGTGAGAATAGCTTATTTCTCATGTCATGTCGTGACCTCCATTATCGGCAGTGTTCCTGTCAAATAAATCATACGGGAAACAGAGTCGCCTCTCTTAAGTTTCTCTTTACAATTTTAATTTGCTCGTCGCACTCTGTTGTTCAGCCATTCAGGGTTTCTTTCGTTTCTCTCCCACTCCTACTACCAACCAGAACCAAGCCGAAACGAATCTACTCTCGCGGCAGTCAGTCAACATGCTACAGTCGTCGCAGTTACAGGGTTGCAAGCGACAATGCACTTTTAAGAACATAAGGCATCCCTTAGGCTCTTTCTCTAATTTATTTCCACTCTTGTGAGAAAGACCAAAAAATAGGGTTGTAAAACTCTACAGGAGCCGGTGGACTTTCTTATATATAAACGCATCGAGTTAGTACTAGGATTCATTGAAACCACTTTATATAAAAGCCACTTTGAAATCAAAACACCAAAACGTGTGTTCAGAAGTACCCACACGTTTATAGCTCCAAGAAATTCCGTCAGCAACAAAATGTCCATTTCCCTTTCCCGTCCTTCCTGTGTTCTTTAAGCTATGTGTATAATATAGAGGGAGGTAAGTAGGTATTGGTACATTGGTAGCTATGTCTATAGGTGTATTTAATGTTAGAAAAATGAAGCCAGTTCCAGTGTATAAAATAAGTGTAGGATAAAGCTGAGGAATCATTTTCTAGTAAAATATAAGAGACTGAGATTTTATCCCATGTACTTTCTACGCTTTTGTAGGTGACTTGTTATTACCGACAACAGGACAGAAACCACACGCTGTGGTTTATAAATGTTTTTATACGTTTTTGCTAATTTTTTGCCTCAGTCAAGGACGAGCGGATGCTTTGAATGAAACATTTAATTGTCGCAGTACTTTAATAGGTTTGGTTGAGGTTCATCAGAAAAGACTACGAAAGACTCTTCAATTATTTTCTCGTTGAATACGCGAATTTCTTAGGCATCCCGTTTAACTTCATTATTGGACTCTTTTCAAGTCTCTTAACTTAATTAGAGAACGAATGAGTCTGAGTACGGAAATGAATTAATTTGCCGTGCAATCAACATAGCCCTGCCTTTCTCTCAGAGAAACGATGTACAGAAATTACTTGATGCTTTTACAGTACCACAGATACTAAACATTTATGTTTTATTTATATTCATGTACATACACAGATACATTAAGCCACTAATACTAGTAGGTATATAACAGTTATTATTATTACAAAATTTATATACATTAGTATAGTATTTTATGCATATGTTTTTGACCAAGATGGCTGTATTTCTATGCATGCATATTATACCTATATGGATGTAGGCAACTTCAGCATATTAAATCAGTGCAGCAGTTAATTATTAATAAGTAATTGGTGTGTGCCGCAGGGAAGAGTGGAGCAGATTTTGTATGTGATGATTTGCCTTTCATATTTAATTAACGACTTTCCTACTCAATATCCCTATACAATACATAGTAGGTACTTACAGTAAAGTATGTGTTTTGAAATTTTCCATGCTATACAAAATGAAAATAACTTTGTCCGCCTTTAGTTGATTAGAAATCATTATTTTAATGTGAGATTTCCATACAATACACTTAAGCGAAGAGTAGCTATCTGTATACTGTAGTTAAGCGTTGTGGTGTTAGAACTATGCGTGAGAAGTACATTTGTAGACATTGCTTGTCGTTACTATAAATACTATCTGTGCAGTTGCAGAAAATGTGAAGGAATTTTATGAAACGAGGACGCGATAGCTGATTGCTACCAATAGTAATAGTGATGATGATGATAACAGAACAGACCAACATTCCCCTTTCGTTCCCAACCACAGGAATCTTTTCCTCTTTTATTTTCTGTTCTGCGTATCCTCCTCTGCTACACACTACAGTAACTGTAATGTGCAGATATTGCAATGGCACTAGTACTATGTACATAATGCCACCCAGTAGTGCACTCATTATTGGACTGATTGTCGGCCGACCATAGGGACATCAAACTGAGGCTAGTATCTGTAGTCTCTCACTCTCTCTCTCTGGCTCTGTGTGTGTGTAACTGTGCATTGCAGCAGATAGTTTAATTTCAGTTGAAAATGAACGAGAGGAAAGATAAAAGAGATGTTTCTATCCCTCATTACCGTTCGGTTCCACTTCATAACGTTTTAGTTTTATCAGACTCATCGCCATGTCTTTGTTCATCATGTTCCACCCGTTTTTCTTCCCGTGTCTGCTTTAATGTGAGTCGACTAAAACATATTCACACATACATACACATGCCTTCATAAAAAACTTTTTCTCATTTCCCTGTACAGTTCAAAGGAAGTGCACGTTTAAAAGAATATCAACACACAGAGCGATTACTATTTTTCGTCTGAGCAAATGTGCGGGGAAAGATCGAGACTCAACTGAAATGAAATGGGGGAATGTTTAGAAGCCGAGTTGAGTGTGCAAAAGTAAAAGATGTCCATTAGATAGAGCGAGTCGTATAGTTATTAAAGCTTGGAGAGATTAGCGGTATCTTGATGAGATAAATGAAGATTTGTTGCTATCAGGATGATCATTGAAGACGCGACGAAAAGCTCACTACTACTTCGGTCCTATATGAAGTGGCTGCTACATGTGTGACTCGTGCTTGTGTTTCCGTAAAGAATAAAGCATGGAATCACACTATGTAGTAAGTAGTCTTTGTAAATGTCTTGCTTTATATACAATTACAACGGTATACATTGTAGGATCTATAGTATTCTATAGCAATAAGGCAATTCAGAAAGCTCATCTTCATTTTCATGGTTTTCTCTATAACTCACCAGTCGAGTCACCACACCGACCGTGCTCTGTCTACCGTAGTAAACTGTTTTTCTGAGTTCAATTCTCCTTCCTACTCTTCCTTCTAATTTTTAGTTTTGTTGGTTCACAAGACAAGTGTGCTATATTTTATGCTCCTTTCCTTTTCGAGTGTCCTACACACAGCTAATAGAAACCATTACCTAGATGTGGATTGCAGAGAGAAGAGTGGAAGTATTGCTTGGAATTGGATGTATAGTTGATGTCGGTGTAGAGGCAGGGAAATCGATAATAATAGACGTCTTTAAATATCAAGTGTGTTGTGGATGTTGGATGTGGAGTGAAGAAGAGTGTGTGGAGAAGTAGTTGTATCTGTAGTGTAGAGAGAGAAAAACTTTTGCTAAAACGACATCGTCAAAGGAAAAGAGCCACATGGTCTAACGCTTCACTTGTACATTTTACTTACGTTGTTGTAGGTAGCTCTCTATGAGAACAGGGGCAACACAACCAACAAAACTTTCAAAGATAACCCTACCAGCTGAAAATCAGATTCTAGTAGATTTCTTGTGACTGCTATCTTTAAGGAAGGAAAATAGCTTGTATGCCTACCTTGTATTTATAATTTATAGGTATATACTTTTTCAGCAGAAAGGTACACATAGGACAGACATAGGTACAGACAGGTACTACTACATACAGCTAGTATAATAGAGAAAGTTGTATGTTACTTATATAACCTGTAACTAGTAATACAAATGTGACCTGAAACAACTGAACTAGCATCTTCGAATTGCATTCTGGAGAGGCTGTTAGGAGCTAAAAGTACATCCATAACAATTTTTGGTTTTTCTAGAACTTTCCTATAACAGATTAAGACTCAGGACTCATGTGCTGCCGTTCCCTTAATAGTATTATTTTTGTTTGACTGCATTTTTTCTATATTTCGTCGCATGAGCGTCTTCAGACCATAATATCTGTAGTTTGAACTCACTCAGCGGATTATCTGTAATTGTATAGTTTAGCTTTTTATAAAAAACTAACGTTAGTGCGTACGTGTATTCTGGTATACTGCGTAATAAAAACTCAAGTGTAGAGCAATGATGATGTCAAAGCCAAAAATACTATAGTTCAAGTTCCCCCAGTGTTAGAAAGAACATTATGAACTTGAAAATTTCCAACGAAAAGGGAGCAGGAGGGGTACCTCTTCCGTAACTGAATTGACTATCTGGAGTGGCTCTTCAATTTGGAGAAATTGCATTATCCCGAAAGAAATTATTGCCTACACAATTTTCTGACTTCTCTCTGACGTTTCCTCCATTCTTACAATCAAGTTTTCATTTCCATTTCACATTACCTTAGTAAGCCAAACAGACTAATTCAATATTTCGTAAAAGGATTGGATTGTGAGCCAGGAGTCACACAGAATTACTAACTGCGCAAATAGTCGTCTACGTCTTTATGCTATGTTATATATAGTGTAATATTGGTATGTCTAGCCGTGCATATAGTTCTACTTCCTGCCGATTCCAAGTTAGAAAACATATTTCATTTTCCATTCAGAATTAATTTTAGTAATCATCAGGGCGAAAAGAGGTTTATGCTCAAATGTATGTGTTGGCATTTGACACTTTTACTTTTTATTTTGTGTCGTTATTTCATCATTGAAAGGGACGTCGTGAAATTTATTGTTATTAGCAAATGTCGGCTTTAAAACGAGCTAAGATGAAACTAGTGAAAGTGCTTTTGGTCTTGACACATGAGCGACATGAGAAATCTTAGGCACTCTTTTCTGCCATATGATGCCATTGCTATTTCATTGGCAATACCCGAGACGATTAGCAGTTTCCTGCTTGCTTTTAGTAATAAAAAACAGTTTTCACCCAACATTATTACTTTTCTAGTACCTCTTGCTAGCACCGGAATTTCCAGTCGCGATTTTGATTAAAGATGAAATCCTACATACTATACACGTGTGCTTATTATGAGGCTAATGTAGTACTACTACAATTTTAATGGCTTCTTTCTTATAATATAGTACATACAGCATTTTCACTTTGGTAAATAGTAAATACGAAGAGTGTATTAGAAACAGTAATGGAAGTACCTACTAAAACCGGAATGATCATCGAACATAATAATAATACTGGTCCAGATGTGAAATGAGGCTGGACTCTGTTGTAAAGGTAGAATATTTCTGCGCAATTCATTTTGTGCTTCTATTATTAGTGTTCTTACTAAAGGCGTTGTGAAATTCTTCTTTTGTGATTGTATTTCAACCATACTCGTATTATGCTGCACGAACACGTACGTGACAAACATGTGTGCACGTGCTGTTGTTAAGTAATCCTTGGAAATACTTTAATCATGAATATGTATGTAGTGGCTATGTGTTTGGTGCACTGTGTAATAATAATTTGTGTGATATTTCAGGTACTCCGGATATTTTAATTTGTGGGAATTGCCGCGAGTTATTTTCCGAGATAGAGCAATTGATGGAACATAAGAAGACGTATTGTAAACTCCGGTTTACCTGCAAGTGTCATATGCTCAATGGCTGCAAATCCAGTAAGCATCGCTTTCCAAGTACTAACCCTTTTTACATTTCTCTCAATTTACATAATGCTTATGCCTATTGTCATACACAGACAACTTTCTTTCGATGAGATCAACTGAAATCTCACTTGTGTGAGAGTGTGTGCGTGTGTGTGTCTGTGTGTGAGTAAATTAGATGCAAAGACAAAGTAGTCGCTAGTAGCCGGGAAGTCCCACCCGTGAATGAATGAACAGATTGCAAAAGACAAATTGTTTGTTGACCGTTCATTCAGGATATTTCAATACGTATTTAATCTATAGAATATTTAAATCCCTTATCATCAACTACCATTTCTAAATTTATTCTTTCAATTTATTTATTTGTTCACTTTGCTGTGAAATCAAACTGGGGAACATCATATAGAGCAAAGTAAACAAAGTAATAATTCTCTATCATGTTTCACGAACGTGGGAAAAAGTCCATTGCACACAACACGGGAAATTGCATGACACTCGTGTCAGAGAACAAAGTAGTAAATAATTTATCCTGGAATATGTATACCTAAAATATGCATATAATATGAGTCACATATTATATAGCAAATCCACTTTCTTTCTATTTTAAAACTTTGGGCAATGTGGGATATTCATAATAAGGGAGACTACGAGGAAATAATTGTAATGCTTTCACCATTTACCCAGAATTTACTTTTACTTTAGGAAAACTTACCTCGGGAGATTTATGAGTTTCGTGATATTTATGTGGACGACGAAGAGTACAGAAGCGTTAAATTCATAGTCGTATATAAATGCGTCAGTAGCAGTCGTTACTAAACATCTGTTTGATGATTTGTGGTGTAAAGTAAGCGGGAGAGTTTTACACTCCCAGTATCTTGCCTTGCCTCAACCAAAGCGACCAAAGCAAATCAAGCCACACGAAACAAATGAAACCACATATACTCATCTACACTTTCAAAACTCAACTCAACTTCTCCTAAGTAACTTGGAATGAAAAACTATTGTTTCTCCATTCTGTGGTCTGTCTCCACAGTACAGTCATCCCATCCTCGTGCTATCTTCATTGTGTATATTAATACCTATATATAACTATTACAGTCTAATTTAAAACATTCATTCTACTATTGCGTGTGTTCCTCAGTTCACTGTGCCATTATGTCGTACTAACATTTAATGTATACGACGTACCTCGACACAACTCAAATCCTCATTTCAACTTTCCCTTCTGCTCTAATTAATTTTGATCTATTTTTATTGCTTTTTAACTACTACGTCAATGCCAAAAATACATTATGAATCATTACGAGCCAGACTGCTGCTTTGTTCTAGTCGAGTTGTGTTACGCTACAGCAAGACGTGTATTTAAACAGCTTCAGCCAAAGCCAAACCAACTTAACTACCTACAGAAATCTAATTTAACTCAGATGAGTTGAGTTCTAGAGTTATACTACATAGTAGTATACTGTGGGGCCCATTCAATGCTAAGTGTGGATTCATTCGTGTTAATTAATACAAAGCATCTACTACTTTGCTTGTCGCCCCTTTATTGTGGCTACTGTGATTCACAGTACAAAATATATTGCAATCTCCTATTTCGAGATTTTAGTTCAATCCAGTTCGTCGCCACAAGAATTCACGGATGACAAGAATGTCATTTACTGTGCATAGATATGAGAGTGGAACAAAAACATGTCTTTTGTCTTGGATTGTTTAAACGTTTGATTATATTAGCGGTGTGGTCGAAATATTTGCGTGTAAGTAGGTACATATAGTGTCACGTTGAGATTCATGGCGGGTTTCAGTCCATTGCGTTTTGGTTTTGGCTAGTTGCGATAATTTTTATTTTCGTTTTTGAATAGTGTCACATTGTATTCATTAACATACCATAACTTTAAATCATGAAAAAGAAATTCCATAGAGAAAAGACATTGTCAACCACAATTTAATTTAATGACGTAAGTAGATACTATGCGTCTCCACCGGCTTCGTCTGAACAGACGTGTAGAAAAATTACTGACAGTTTTTTTAATGTGTTGTGTTGCTAATGTATATTATCCTACATTTATTTTGCATGCTAGAAACAAACTAAGAATAAGACAAAGAAATTATTCACTTGGTATTCAGAAATAAGAATACGTGGAGGAAAAGGCTTGAATTGGTCCTCAAGAATTTTTGTGTGGAGTTATGTGTGCTTTATTTGCTTACAGGCTGACTAAGGCAGGCAAGGCTGTATTGTGGATCTGCGTTTCTGAAGCATTAAGCATAACATAACATAACCCACACTGTACAAAGAAATGACTACTACATTAATTGCATCTGGGTGATTATCGTTAAGCACACGCGAAGGAAAGTTGAGTGTGTATGCGCCTTGATCATTTCCAGTTGAAGTTTTGTGGTTTTAAGGAAGTTGTTTTGTTGTTTTCAGAAACTCCGGGAGAAGAGCCAGCGTCTCTGCTCTGTTCACAATGCAAAGACTCGTTCCACTCCGCGTGGGATCTGATGGTCCACGTTCAAGCAGCTCATATGCTCAACATCTACCAACTCAGAGGTGTAGAGCCAGCAATGCCCGTTGCTACAAACATCAATTCTAATTGCACCTCCACCGGCACAAGCACATGTACATCCATTTCAACCATCCCAGCTCTCTTCTCAAACAAAGACCAATCGGTAAGATCAACTTTCCCAGCTCCCTCAATCTATATTTTATATCTACCTACAATTTGTCAGAACTATGACAAATCGATGCAATACCTACATTGTACATTAACTATAGGCTTAAAGCTACTGTAGCATTACCAGTATCTATGTATATTACACTGATAGTTTATATTAGTATACTCAATGCATCATCTTTTATTATTAAATTGCCTTCAAATCAATACGTCATAGAGTAGTATCTTTTCATCGTCGGCAGTCCCGTTTCGTTTAGTTTTTGTCTCATTGAGATGCAATTTCTCTGACATGACAGCTTAAGCCGACATGAGTGTAGTTGCCGGAGGATGAGGAAACGATAGGAAATATGTATTGAATTTCGCTCAGTCAGCCTCACATCTCTACTGCAAGGTTCGTCTTGATCCTCTCAGGTGTCAGTTGAAAGTGGATTTCGACAGATTAGACCCATCTTCCTGTCTCATGTTAAAGATTCATGTCATAGCATGTTGTCATCGTCTAACGGAGAATGTAATGAAATAAAGTCTTCTCCTCATAAATAGTAAATAATATGCTGAACTAAGCTTTTTTCTAGGTTTAGCCTCTTTCTCTCTTACGTCGTCTATTGAACGTCTTCAATTTCTATAGGGAAAATATTATTCCCTTGAAGATTATTGCAACAGAACATGCATAGGTACAGCATCGCTACATTTACGATGAAAGCTAGATACGGAAATAATTCAAAGAGAAAGGCATACAGCAAGCAATCACAAAATGACATTCTTAATTGCGTATCGTCATTCTCAATTATTTTCAATCGCTTGAAGCACAATTTAATTTAATGAGCATTGTATTGATATCTTCAGGTAGATCGTATGTAGACGTGCTTCTTGACTTTCATGTTTTGGGAATTTAAGAATCTAACCTGTATGTATTAGAAAGATGGGATTTTAAAAATAAGGGTATAAAAGAAAATTCAAGTCTGTATAAGTTGAACGTAAAATTCTCTATGACATTATTTTTTATGTTGGCCAATGTATCTCGAGCATTATCCCGTAATACCTGAAAAGTTTTCTGAAGTTATATTTGTGTGTTTTGTGGAAGAAATCCAGCATCGCGATCACGTCCTTGTAAGGAGAGAGATGTTATTGGCTTGGGAAAAGGGGTTAATTGATATCCGTGACTTAAATGACATTTTTTGGCTGCTCAACGAACCCCGTCGTAAACTAATGATAGTCTTACTCCTATTTCATTTTTATATGTAAACTGTCTTTATTCATTTCATTTCCCACTGGTTTGGTCATGGTCGGGAGATTGTGATGCTTTACGCAACGTTTTCCACTTTCAAATTCGGTTCAAGGGAAATAAGTGCACATAAGACTTCCTAAGCACGGTAAACATTGTCACTTTTATTATCTCTGCAATACAGATACTCAGCTGCCCTTGTTGTGTGTATAAGCCAGCTTAGTTCTGGATTGGTAGTTCTGTCTACAAATATTCCCCGCCACATTATTATTAACCCCAAGAAAATGTAATCAGTAGGAAATCGCATTTCAACCGAAATGGGCATTTTTTTCGGTGACTATAAAGTTATTTGTTCAGTTGACAAGAGACAAGAGAGGCACGAATTCAATTTTCATGTATTAGATTCGTGGTGTTGTGTTGATTTTCGATAGATGCTGTACCGCTGTGTTTTATCGGAGAAAAGACTAGGAATTGCAACCTCCAAGGTAGTTTTATTCCTGGATTATATATCTCTTCTGGGTAGACGTAATAGGACACAGCTGGCTTCGTGTACAAATAATCATGGATGTAATAACGAACTTGGTAAGAGAGATATTTAAGGTCTGTGGCAGATAATCGAATTGAAAGTTCAAAACTTGAAAACGTGCTTGAAGCAAGAAGGATGTGTGGTATGCCATCAATGATGTTTGGTTGCAATGAATGGAAAAGTAATTGAAAATAGAAATAAGGTTGGAGCGGGTTCTAAATGGAAACATAAAAGATAAACATAAAGTACAGTGATTTGGAACGACATGAAATGGGAAATGGCACAGTGAAAATAAAGAAAATGTCCGACTCTCTATGCCTGGTCATGTAATCCTACCAGGATGGAAATATAAATCCATCCGAATCAACGTGCTCAATTTCTTGTTCGTCAGATTGCATTGCATTTCTATTTTTGCCTTTGGTTATAAAAAGCTTTCGTTTTTTTTTCTTTGTGTATTACAAATACACACAATGTGTAACCTTGTAGGTGCAAGGCAAGGTCTTGGGATACCTACTGTGTTATTCATTATTGGTCGCTTTTCTGACAGTGTGAGACAACCCGCCCCTTGTCTCGTCGTTTTGGGGTAATGACTTTTCCAGTCATTAGCTGTTTTTTTGGCACAACTTTCTCCAATGTCTACGACTTTCACTGTGGGTTGAGTGCAAAATATTTTCGTCATAAAAGACTTACCTGATGTAATAGCAAGTGAATGACTCTTCCTTCAATGCCCATGTACTTACATTCTCTCTCTCTCTCCCTTAGCGAATGCTCAACTTACAAATATCTCATAAGATTTTGCCAAGAAAAATCTTTATGCGTTTATTTTATTTATGTCTTTAGTTTTTAAGTAGTACGGTACGGGAAAACATTAGTTTAGTTACAGCCGTTCCTTACTACAAATATTCGTTTACCTACAAACTACGAAGGAGTCTTGCTCGGGAAAATGAAGCTATGAGGTATTTTCGCTAAGACTAGCATTTTTGCAAAATATTTGCCAGTTTCTATGAAGATGTTGAAAGTAATGTCATACAAACCATATCCGTTTGAGCTTCTGGAGATTCTGGACATGACATTTTTTTGCCTCTATAGATTTTTTGTATCTATATGTTACAAAAAAGTCTTGATGATTTTCTTAGATGTGTTTCTTACATCAATATTTATTTAGGTCCATTTTTGTGTAATGGTTGCTTGCACGTGTTGTGTTGTTGTGATGTCGGTGCTATCATCATTAAATATATGGAATGGAATTTAGTGAATTTAGTCGCTGAGTCTGTGTGTGCTCAATCTGATGCGTAGTTTGCGATAACACTGCGTGCTATTCATGTCCTCTGTTGCTAATCAAAATCCTTGAAGCGTTCATGGGAAAGAAAACTCTCATTTCATTTTCCGCACTCACAGCTTTCACCTTTCCAGAAATTCTCTGAATTCATTACTACTCACTAAAAGCGACTATCTGTAAAGTGTGTATAAAGAGAGGACGGATTGTACACAGACAAGCATAAGGCAAAACAGATACGACGCGACAGCAGATCGATTTCCTTTGATCTTTCATTTCGTATTTCCTGCCGTCTCTTTGCTACCGTCACTCTCTAAATTCCTTCCATGATATTCCTTGCCTAACAAGCATCCTATTCATTTCTCTCTCTCTCTCTGAATCTCATCGTAAGAATCTCTTAAAATGGGAAAGTGAGCATTCTAAGTTTACTTTATATGTGTATGAAACTTCACTCAACTCCCTTCATAGTCCCACCACCCCACATTACACCTCATTATTTTCCTTTGCTATCAATCATGTATAAAAATACCACTTTTATGAATCTACAAAAAATCTGTCACTAATACTCTTGCTCAATAAATTCGCATCTAAGTAATAACGAAGAGCAAAAAGTGTTGTATGTACTACAGTAAAGATCCGTAGGAAAGGATGATACCATGAAAATGATGCTTTTCATCATTGTTAACATTTCCTTAGAAGTTTTACGAGCCCCATATTAAAAATGCTTCCAAACTCTTTACATTATTAGTCATGACAGGTCGTATGTAGTGAATTTTATTCACATTGCTGTTAACGCTGGGAACTGTCCCAATATAATATATTATAATATGATGCAAAACATGCTCCATTTTTTGGGGCTTAAGAATACGAATGCCATATTAGCGAAATTGAGTTGTGAATTTGTGCAATCAAACTGTGGGAATACTGTGAACGCTCCATATGAACATAAGCACTCATACATTTGGCAATCTCAAGTTGTTTCAGTTTTGTGTAACAATAAGTATACCACATTAAGATTGAAGCAACGAGTTATTGGTTGTGTAGACTGCTGCAAGCAACAAATGAGATTAAAGTGGATATTGTTACTTCGCTGCTGTGGGATTGTGTGTGTGTACTCAGACAGATTGAGTTACCTAACGATGCCCATTCTCTCAAACCTTAGTGTTCTCATTTTTTTCTGTCAAGGGTCATTCTTGTATTGCGTATAAGTACTACATTCCCCACACTTGTAGACTCAAAGTCTGTCTGAGCACAAAATGTAAATAGCGTTTTGTTGGACAATAAGGAAATCCAATGGCGACCAAACCACTACCGAACTGACTACCTCTACTTATTTGAACAGCCACATTTTTTATTCTGGCAAATGTAATGTTGTAGAAACCGGGGAGACCATATCCGTTTTACTCCTACTATTTCAGTAACTACAGATACTAGAGCAACAAAACCAATTAGATATAGGTAGACCCCATTACTGCTTGAATTCATGAAAGTTTCCACTAAGAAAAATATCTACACTTTTCTACAAGCAATAAATATTTAAGTGACTTTCCTGCTCTGTACAGGTTTTCGTTAGTGTCCTATATATCTGCACTCAGTGCACAAAGCATGTTGGTACATGAACTAATAGTAGGGCAGAAGATATTATTATGGTACCCATAATAGAACACATGCCTACATATACTGATAGTAAGTGGGAGGTATGTAGAAATTGGGGAATTGATCGCATAAAGCAGGGCAATTGTAAGGAGGCGTTAAAAATTTCACATGGTACTTGTCCATAATTGATCAAGACTGGAATTGGCTATTGGCTACAATGACGTTGTTGTGTTTCACTTTGTAGTATACAATGTAATGTACAGGTATGTGTATGTAATGTACGTAAGGGGGTACTTGTCGTTAGTAAATGCAGAACTCATTGTATGTCTTCGTCAAGCCTTAACTGGCGATTTTAGTCAGTTTGGAATGAAGATATTTGTTAAAAGTAGGACATGGGGACGATAACTAAGGTGGACTAATGACCGCTAATATTTTTGTTTGGACAGGACGGGAAAGACTCGAGCGAGAGTAATGGGAGCTGCTACATCAGTGCGGACGGGAACGGCTACAACGGGGGACACACTCGGCCCAATGGAAATGTGAGTGGAGAAAGTCTAATGGAAGACTCTCATTGTCAGACGGATGACCTTCCCCTGTCTAATCACCGCGGAGAGATTTCCTCGATTTGCTGCATTAGCAACTCAACGTCGACCTCCACATCGACTTCAACGTCGACGGAGACTTGCGGAGACATGGGTGAACTGCGCTCGCTTTCTCCGCCGATTCTCTCCCTCGAAACGGTCACCAACAATAACATGGTGTCTGCTGTCATGATCAAGAACGAGATTCTGACGGATGGGGAACGCATCTTTCTCACGACCACACCTGAGCATACTACACATCAGCTCAATGGGAATGCGACAATCATTTCGTCGTCTGCCTCAGGAAACTCCTCATATCCCATGGAAGCGTCCACACAAACTTTGCAGTTGGACAATCCCACGACGATGACTACAAACAGCAACTTTGAAGAACACGGGCGTCGCACCACTGTAAGTCGACAAAGATTAACGATTTCTCTCCCGCTTTCTCTCTTTCTTTACAGTGCCACACAACTCTCAGGGCTACTACAAATAAAATACAGTTACCAGCAACACACAACTCTCTAACACACAGACTATCTGTATACATGTGTGCATATGCATCTATTTCTCCTCCAACCAGTGTAAACACTTTCCCTTCTCTTTTTAACACACATACTGGTTAAGCCTTTCACGTGTGGGCCTTCAGCCTTCGGCTCCTTTGACGGCTAACATCTTCCAGTACT